>BMAW01059855.1:413776-439949 GCA_019974015.1 Nephila pilipes | reverse complement strand
TATATATATATATATATATATATATATATGTATGTATGTATATAATTAGGTTAATTAATTAATCCAACCATTAAAACATCCTAGTTCCATTTGAGCATTAACAGTGATACAAATTTTGCCCAATTGTGTTGAGAATCGGGAAAGTTACCAAAGGTATACTTTTTATTTGACGACAAAACAGAAAAAAAAAAAAAATTCTCTACTTACTGTTTATATCAGGGGTGGGCATCCATGAGGTCAAATAGAGCTATTTTGATAGTTTATTATCTTTGCGCAGAGAAGCAGCACGAGACACATAAATTCACTACAATATGTTGTACTAATAATAGAAATAAGGCGGAAAGCAGCTTTCTTTAAGTGTGTATATTTTGTATATATATATATATATTAAGTGTGTATAACTAAGGAAATAAATACAATGTGTGATAAAGCAATAATAATTACACACACACACACGCGCACGCACACTTTCCTTGTTAAATCAAATTGTTTAAAAATGTTTTAGAATGCCTGTAAGGAACAAAAAGCCAGAATAAGTTTCATTTTCTAATTCTGGTTCCCCCAACATTTTTTTTAAAAAATATTTTGTTAGAATTTAGGAGCTCCACAAAAAATGGCTCAAGACTTTATAAATTGACACAGCCATGTTGCAACATACATTTGAAGATAAATTTTTTAAAAAAGGGGCTATTCATCTTTTCATCGTTCCCTCACAAATTTTCTGAAAGGTTTTAAAGTCATTGTGGGTTTTGGAATTTTTGTTTTATTTAAATTCAAATCTTCGACACATTCTCGAATTTGAAGTACTTCGCTATGAGACGCTAGAGGGGAATTATGCCGCGGAGAGATAAGAAACGCGGAAAATTAGAATTATTGACCTTTTCTTTATTTGACAATGAGGTCTTTTTTTTTTTTTTTTTTTTTTTTTTTTTGATCATGACATATTCTCCGTAAGCTGCAACACTACAAATTTATCAAGAGGGAATTCATACCTGTTCGTGTGGCTGTGGTAGCCCAGGGGTCATTGTCTTGAACTCTCGGCCGGCGTTATTTCCGTCGATTCATAGTTTCGAGTCTAGATGCCACTAAGGACCCGCCGTGAAGCGGGGGTGATGCACGTAAAATCTTGTCGAGGTCCCAACTTCTCCCATTGGGTGTGGTGAGGAAGTCTGGAGAAGGAGGAACCAGTTCTGGTGTCGTACTCATCATTTGACCAAAACTATGAGGTCTGTCGCCAACAACCTTCGTCTTGCACCTCAGTGAGACGTTAATAAACAATTACTAAAACCTGTTCATTATTTCAATAAACGTTTTTAGCATTGATAACGTGAGATTGATTGCCTTAAAAACGTCACACTTAGAAGCCATAGGTGGACAATTGGTGACGAACCTCACACACTTGAGCGGGAATCCCATCCTCCAAACTTCCCCTCCAGCCCAACGAGAATTCTTTCATCCTCGGCAAATTTAATGTTCCTCAGTCCCGTTACACGATAGCTCTTTAATGGCATCAATACTCGAGCTCATAACTCGATGGAATCAACGTCGGCCATGAGCTCGCGACCATGCTACTGCTGCCAATTGATGCCGCGAATTGTATCGATAAAAGCTATTGAATCTAGCATATCTTTCCTCACATTTGCCCCCCGCAGATGCGTAACGGACAAAAACAACAATTTGTATAACATTCTGAATGTCGGTATACTCGTAGTGAGCTAAACAAAAGGCTGTACATTTTTTCAAATCACCCATCAAACAATTTTCCGACATTTTTACTAATTGTACCAAAATGACGCTCATTTGTACTGTATAGCAAAGGAATGTGTGGAATATGTTTATACATTTTTATATTTTCTGGATTCAAAGATCTTTAATCTATCTCTCACATATCTTTTAAGATTCTACTACTAAATTTTCCGTGTGAACGTTTCGCTCGAGTAGTTATTCCAAGCTGTCAAGAAACTAGATTCGCTTGCTCTGTCATCTTCGTGACTAAAAGTAGACAAAAAAAAAAAATATTGTTTCTTTTGAAGATCATACTGCAACAACTTATGTTCTTCTGTTAGTAATTTTAAATTGAGTGGATATATTGAGTTGAAAAGTGGAAATTACTAAATTTCGTAATGTCGAAAGGGATAAACTGTTCACTTTATAATTGGTATTTGTAACTTTACAAAAAGAATCAACGGCATTCAATTATAGTCAGAAATTTTATATCTACTAATTATGAAATATTCTATTTTATTTTCTGTGTGTTTCCATTTTTAAATATTGCTCGAGTTCGTGTTATCAAAAAATTTAATTTACTTTAGTTTAGTTTTTATTAAAGTCGCACTAGAAGCAACACGAGAGCTATTGGCGACAGACCTCGTAATTTTGAACCTCGGTTAAGTGACAAGGACGACACCTGAGATGGTACCCTCTCTCCTAACTTCCACACCACGTCAATGGGAGGACTTTGAGCCAAGACAGATTAAACGTGCATCAGCCTCGGCTACACGGCGGGTTTTTGGTAGCCAAGGATCGAACCCACGACTGAACGAAAACCGCCGGCCACGAATCCGAAACCATGACTCCACTAGGCTACCGCGGCCATTCAAAAAATTTTAATGAGTTCAATTTTGAAGTTGTAAAACGAAACAAAATAACTGAATTAATTACCGGCGTGGAAATTTACGCTCAGTATAAAAAGTTTAACTTTCTTACTAAAAAAGTATTCCTGCAAGAGTTTTAAAAAAGGTTCGAAATAGGATGTGATTTCCCCCCCTCCCACTTTGTACTAAGAAACAACACGAGGTCTATTGACGATGGACTTCACAATTTTGAATGTCAGTCAAATTACGAGGACGACATCTGAGCTGGTACCTTCTTCTCTAAACTTCCCACCACGCCTTCGGGTGGACTTTGACCCTCGACAGATATAACATCCATCAGCCCCGGCTATACGGTAGATCCTTTGTGGCATCAGGGCTCGAACCCATGACTCGACGAAAACTACTATTCAGCCACCATGACCACTAGACTACCACGGCCACTTTTTCTTTTGGCACCCTAACAAGCGAAATTGGAGCCCTAGCTGATAAGAAAACTATTCCTAAAATACCTTCAACTAAGTTGCACAAGTATTCTGCGTAAACCGGTATACACAGTTTTCCTCTGCTCGTCTCTTTTGATGGCACCTGCAATATAAACTGCTGGAAATAATTTATTTGGATACCGCCAGGAGACGTCTTGTCACGTTTTAAGTGAGAGCACGTGAGATCATGGGAAAGATTTCATATTACATTTAGCTCTTGACCGCGTAAGGTGAGTTTTTCCTTGTTTCGGATGTAATTTGTTCTCCTGACCGCTTAAGCGGGATAATGAATATATGGGCTGTTTAGAGGCCGTTTATATTTTTGAAATGATGTAAATAGTTGTTTATGTATAATTGGAGCGTAGAGATTGTAATAAATGTATTAGTAAGGCCCAATTCTCCTTCTCTTCTTGAATCTTGGATTATTGTTCATTAAAATATACGAGTCAGGATATACTTGGTCAGTTTATTCAACAACAAAAAAAAAAAAAAAAAAAAAAATCAAATTATTTTTAAAAAAATGGATTTTAAATTTTCAATGGAAGCCGCACTTTATGCGAAGTCGGCTTTGAGAACCTCATTTAACCGCCTTTTGTCTATACATAATAGGGAAGTTATAATTTATTATTGCAGTTATGGGCAACATTTTTTCTACTTGAAAACATGTTCCGAGTTCGAGTTTTATTCAATAAAATTACACGAAGATATGCTTAAATTTTAAATGCATATACGATGAAACTTCGTTAAATGGAATCAGAACGGCATATCGGGTTTACAAGAGAATGGAAAAAATGAAATAAAATAAAACACGTACATATTTATGGAGAAAATCATCTTCATATTGAACAAACTGATTACGAATTCTATAACAGAAGATAAATACTTCTTTTATGGGAACAATCAAATTAACTCATTGTTTATTAACATCGCATTTCGAATCAATACAAGGAACATTGGCGACAGACCTCGAAAGAGTGAATAAAAATTCTTATGGTAGTTTCCCTTTAAACTGCGTCTCTTAAATTATTTTCGAGAAACGTGTTTAGAAATATAAATTTAAAAGGGATAAATAAATAAATCTATCAGTACAGCTAAATTTACCAGTATGATCCCTTCCTAACCTATTTTCCTTCTTCTTACGGTCCTGATTTCTCTTTATCTTTTCTGTCCTTTTCTTCAGCGTGTTGCTTATGCCCTCTATGGTTATATGAGTAGAGAAAAACATTCATACAATTACTTCCAATCATATAAAACGTTTCTCTATTATTAGTTGTACAAGCTAACATATTGCTCACTGAATTTAACCTGAACTTTAGGCCTACATTCCTCCTTCCCCGTCGAGGGGGGGGGGAGATTCTAAAATTATGCTTTATGCAGATCTAATTGTAAAAATAGAGAAGGAATTTCAGTGCTTGTTCAATGGGGACAGCAGAAGACAAAAAGAGGGACTTTTGCGAAGTGAACGCGACGGAAATCTCGAGAACTTCCCCCTTCTAGCGAAGGTTCAAGGGGTCCACCCCTCACAAAGCAGACGATTTTCTGCGAGTCAAGAAAGCGTGTGATTCCTTCCTTCTCTTGGCCCACGCCGAAGTCTCCTCTTCATTTCGCTCTGATGAGTCGCGATCTTTAGTTCGAGACAGAGACTAACTCGAGAGTTTCTTCAAATGTACCCCCAAAGGAAGAAAGTTACATAAATGTCAAAAAAGCGAAATGCTTTTCGAGTCCTTTTCATGTAAAAGAAGAAGGAAGTTATTTTTGTTGCGTGATGTGTCATCTTGTTCTCACGATTGATTCCGTGGGAATAAATCAGGTATCGAGGATTAAGAGTGAATGGCATCTGAAAATAAACGGCAACGCAGATTTTTATTCAATGCACTAATCATAAAATTCTGAGATCAGTGTGTTTAAAATAATTTTATCAGTTTGCATATCATTTTCCTAGGGTTGGTTTGATTTGATTGGAATAAGAATTGTACTAGGAGCTACATGAGGCATCTTGGCACCGCAATTTCAAACCACAGTTGTGGCCGCAGTGGCTTAGGGGTCATGGTCGCGGACTCGAGACCGGCCTTGTTTTCGTTGAGTCATGAGTTCCAGCTCTGATGTCACTAAAGACCCGCTATGTAGTAAGACTGATGCACATTAAATCTGGTTGAGGTCTGAAGCTTTCGCGTTGGCGGGGTGTGGAAGTTTGTAGAGGGAGGTACTAACTCAGGTATTGTTCTCATCATTTGACCAAAGTTCAAAATTACAAGGTTCATCACCCTCGTATTACTTGTCAGGGCAACGTCAGTAAGCAATCACGTCACATTCAAACCACAGTTGAATGATGAGGATGTCACTCGATCCAGTACTTCCATCACCGAAATTTCATACCCAGCCGCGTGAAGATTTGGAAACTCCATTCCATTTAACATGTATCAGTCCCATTAATTCCAATGGTTCTTCGGTGAATCCCGGACTCGAGCTCGCGATTCGAAACTTTTCAAAGGATATTCATTGTTAAATTTAGTTTTTCTAGTTGTAGTAACTTTTAAAAAAAATAATTTCTGAAGAATTTGTAAGTTTTGAGTTAATCATATCCATAAGAGAAAGAGAGTGGTTAGTACATTTCGAGAAGGGTTCAAAAATTCAACACAAGTAGAAATGACTGGATTTCACATTTTTTTTTATTAAAGATAAGGAAGTTTATAATGATTCAATTTCCTCGATTTTTGGTAACTTTTAATGAAATAGAAAAATGATTATACTTGTCAATTTATTTTCTTCCCAATCGTTTTTTTTTCTTTCAGTATATGCATATGGTATACCTAGATATTCGAGGTCTAGTCATTTTGACAAGCTGGAATCTATTCTGCTTTGAAGATAAAGCTGAGATCCATAACACTGTGTATGGACAGTCAATCATGATGTCCAAAGGAAACTCGTAGCTTAAGTATCCATGATATAATTCTTTCTGACTTTATATTAAAGTTTCCAGCTTCTTTCCAGCCAAATGAAATATGATAACACAAATTAGGTAACTTCAGAAGTCTAATAAAGCAACATAATCTAGTAAAATAAAAGTGACATAGAATTAAATCTGAGTATAGAATTGTAAGATTGCTAGTTTTGGTAATTGCATGATTGTTAGAGTGAAGTCTTTGAATCATTTTTGGGAGCTGCATATTTATCTATAGGGACTCTCAGGACGAAATTGCTCCATTGTGTGGATTCGATTACATCATATCCCGGTAAGAGTAATCTTTGAAATTCTATAAAAGTTGCTAATACCCGCGGTGTGGAAATGGAAACTTTTTTGTAAAGAGTAATACCCTTGCTAGAAAAAAAAAAAAATAAACAAGATTTTGAAAAGTAATTGATTACATTCCTGGACATGTTTCTGTGGGACTATTTTAATTACTTTATCTGTGCTTGGAATGAAGTTGAAATTTAGATTTGAGATTTGATTAATTTTTAAGGTGACAGATGAGTCAGTTAAGAAATCCGCTACTAATTGTTCAATGGGGGGGGGGGGGGTTACATGCTAACTGAAAAAAGAAAAATTATATAAAAGTGCTTTTATGATACACAGGATATAGGCTAATTACACCTAAAGCAATTCCGCCTTCACCCTCCAGAACCTTCGTCATCAGATGATCTCCTTCCCGTTCCATTTCTTCAGCTCGTCCATCTCTCAGCCAGTTATGGAGCCTCAGTTGGAGCTTTCTTGGTCAGTCACCCCAGGAGCAGATTAGAAAAGAGCTTCAGCTATTTCATCGGTTTTCCACAATGTCTTTTAAGCAAGATCAGTCCGTATTAAAAGTTTGCATGTGTATATTGTTATTCCTAATTCCCGATACCTTTTTAACCAGTATAAAAATGGGTCGAAGCATGCGCAGTGCACCACACGAACTCTACTATACGAGTTCAAATGTTTCGTCTCAATCAGCAAATCTTGAATTTAAAAGTTCGAACGTGTCACGATCAAGGTTCCCATCACGATGCCACCTCGAATTTCCAAGCGTTGCGGCAATCCTATAGAATGATTAATTGATTGTTTATTAACATTACACAGAAGAACAACACGAGGGCTATTGACGATGGGTCTTGCGATTTTGAGCCTTAGTCAAGTGATGAGGAGTACACCTGAGATGGAATCTCCCTCACCAGCTTTCCACACTATACCAATAGAAGGACTTGGAAAATTGACACAATTTAACGTGCATCATTCCGGCTTCAGTCTTAGTGTCATCAGGGTTCGAACCCACGACTAGACGAAAGCAATGCCGGCAGCCAGCCACAATCCTATATTGTGAATTCTATTCAAAGTTAGATTGTAGTGCATAACTGCATGAAATGAAATGCAAAGAGATTACTTTTCTTTGTTGATTCCGAAAGTATTGAATATTTATTAAATATATGCAAGCTCGCAACTACATTATTGAGGGGGGATTCTTTTTTTTTTTTTTTTTTTTTTTTTTTTTTTTTTATTTCTGAAGAGAGGACAATGAGTAATATTTTTTTAAAAGGCAGCGTTGATATTCTTTTCGTCTTCTTTTTTGTAGAAGGAGGTGGTAGATAAAAAAGTTTGAGACTTAGACTGAAATTAATTTCCAGTTCCCAAATATGGGCTCATTGCAATGCATTTTTCGTAATATAGTTTGTAATAAACTCTAACTCTATCACTAGAATTTCTTGACAGGTATCTGTCTTAAGGCGAAGAACAGTTTTAGGCTTATTAGTGAAAATACAATCTTTAAAGCGCAGGCGGAGGGGGGGGGGAGGTGTGAGAAAACGGGGAAAGAGTGATGGTCAAGAAAGCCTACGACTTTAGGAATGATTGTTTCCTCAACACGGTCAAGAATAGCTTACCTGTGAGCCAAGCGGGGTATTCCAGTTTCTAGAGTATTTTTGATATATCCTTGCCTGGAAATGTTTAACTATTATCAATATCATAGAACTAGGACGAGGGCTAGGTTGCCTCCGTCAATAGAATCCTCCGTCCTTAAGGTTGCCTCCGTCAATGTCAAAGAACCTGATCAAAACTTCAAGCATATTTTCAGGCAGAAAATTGACTCAATTTTCATATAAATTCGCGACGTTGTAATACATACATCGGTGCGCGCTTTTGTGGAACAGTATTATTAAAATTTAGATATATGCTATTTTTCCCACGTATATTTAAAGTTTAAAGGTAGCATTCTTGTATAGGTGACTAAATAAAGAACATATTTTACACCTAAAAAAAGAGATTGATTTAGAAATGAGTAATTATAAAATATGTTGTGTTCTCTTAAAGATAGTAAAGTCCGAATATAAAATTAATGTTTGAGCGATGCTTTATAGGAGAAAATATTTCAATTTCGGGTCTTATTCTTTAACTTTTCGTGAAGACAGCCTTGAATGAAAATGACGTACAGATGTCCAGTGTGTCAGAACAAGATAGCCTTTATTTGGGTAGGAACATTGAACGTTATTGTGAACATATTGTAACATTTCCACACACTGTTCAGATGTATATTTTTCCATACTTAAAATACCAAATCTCGATTTTCAAATTCTAAAGATGAATTAAATTGTGAATAATTTATTTCACAAAAAAAATTATTCACATTAATTCACAGTGTATTTTACTCATATTAAATTTCATTTTTTTAAAAAAAATAATTCAATTTAATTGTCTCTTATAATAGGCGTTTGTTGCTCCTTCGATCAAGCCAACCATAATTTTGGATAAGCATTCATATTTTCAAAAGCAATAACATTCTTCTTCGGTTTGACATTTCCTCCTTGCCATTTCTATTCTTACGAAGGTTATACATTACAGTAAACGTGATTTGTGAATGCATTTCGTTTCTCTTAACAGAAAGCTGATATTATACAGAAAGTTAAATGTATTCAACTACGTCTCAATTGGATTTGTAACAATAATGAGGGTAGCAATTATAATCAAATTTCCTGATTTTAATTGTACCAAACAAAAAAAAATTAATTTTAATAATTTTATGCAAAATGTTGATAACAGGTTCAATAAGTTAGAGATAATAGATAATAGATTCAGATTATGAATAGTTTTTAATTTTTTGTACAGGATCGGAGAAAAAGCGTAGAAAAAGGAAGTGTGTGTGAGGATTCCTGAATAAACCTTGCCTCCTCGGAATTGCCTCCTCGGAAACAACATAAAGAACTTCTTCTGTACGAGTAATGAAGAATTTTGTTCTTCATCTCGAGCGAAAAAAAATAGCGTGGCACAGAATTTTCCAGCAATACACTAATTTGAACAATTTAATGGACACGAAAAATGAAAACAACAATAAGAAAATTAGTACAGTTGAACTTGTTAAGAGGGATCCCTTTAATTCGGATCTTTGGATAACTCTGATTGGACAGCAAGAAAAATATGAGTTTTTTTTTTTAATTTGAGAATCATCTGTAAATTTCATCATAATAACAATTATTTGTTTATCCACAGATTTTGAAAAAAATATTTTTTTTCCTTTACAAATATCTTCAAACGATAATAGATGTATAAAAGGAAAGGAGAAGGAAACACTTAACAAATATTCTATGCAGAGTCAAAAAAAAAAAAAAAAAAAAAACCACTTAGGCATTCCTTTTTATCAACAATGACAAATGATATACGGTGCTGCCTTCTCTAAATGAAAAATGTTTTTTAACAATCGTAAGCGCACTTCTATCATTCACAAAGTAGATGTCTTTACCGTATTCTGTAAATATGTTTTTTAGCTCCATTTTTTTCATTATTAAAATGATTTTTTTTGTAATTATATTTATTTTATTTATTCTGCAACTAACTAGGATTTTTTGATATTCCGGACGTGCTTTAATTAATTAAATACGATTATTGTCCAATAAGTATCAAAATTTTCTCTTTGTAAAATCTAAAATTAAACAATTGACTTAGAAATAAGCCTTCAATAAATAAAAAAATAAGCAGATAGTAATAACTTTTCAATAACTAGAAGCTAAAGTTTATTAGCAACAAATTTCTTAAATTTCGTACAAATAATTGCTTTTCATTATTTATTTCAAATGACTCACAAATGCCGAAATTATTTTTTTTTCTCTTCTCAGGAAAACCCTGCTTGTCTTGTTGCTTGCAAAGAAATCATTTTGTAAATGAATTATTCGTCCATTTTTTACAGTTATATTAAGAAATACATCTATCAAGAGTCCAAATGTCCTCATAAAAAAAGAATGAATACAAACGAAGTGACACTTTTCCATGCTTTTTAGAAAAAAGTCTACTCAAACTAAAATATGGAATGTTGCAAAATTCGTTTTTTTCCCCTTCCTCTTTTTCTTTTTCGAATTCTGAGAGTTATCTCTTTAAGACGTTTCTGAAGATGATGTCGAGGGCAGGAAATCTTCTGCCGTACGATTTTTCATCTTTTCCTCTCTTTCTCACAGTCCTTTCGAATACCTGAAGAACCCTCCTCAATTCCCTAACTCCCTCCCTCCCCTTATGGGGGAGTCGAATGACTCTTACTAACTCTCCAACGTTTCTCTTCTTGGAACAGAATAAGGAAAGTAACTTTTAGATTCAATATTCTGAAAACCCGCTTGCTGACGATTTCAGCTCAAGGGAAAATAGTTTAGAATGCAGTTTTAGAATGCAGACAGGTGCCGGTCCTCAAAAAATTTAAGAAATTTAATATCTTTTTTAAAGTTATTTAAGGGGGTCACTTCACGCAGCCATTTCCCTATCTCCGTAATGTTAAAAATGACCAAATTTAAGGAACATTTTTAAAAAATTGACTGGTTGTAGAGTTACCAAATTTTTTGTGTTCATTTATTGAATAGTTTTTATTTTAATGAGAGCTTTTTTTGAAATTTTAATTAGTTTTTTTTTTAAAAAAATTATTATGTGGATTAACACGTGAAAATTTAAAAAATCATGAAAATTTGTGTACATTTCAACCTCTAAAATTTTTTTGAAAACTTTTTTTGACAAAAGCTCTCATTAAAATATTTCTTTATGTACTAGTAATACATGCACCAAATTTCAAAGCTGTAAGATAAGTAGGTTTTTTAAAAATGTTCCTTTTGTGTTGAAATTTACAGTTTTGAGATAATTCAATTTAAAGTAAAAACTTACCATTTACTAATGCATACCAGCACCATAGCTTGGATTACTTGGGTCATCTGCTAGATAATCTTCTTGTCTACATTTTGATAGTCTTTTTTTAATTCTAGCTTCTTTAGTTTTTTGTAAAACTGCCTTTTCTGCTTTCTTTATGCGAACACGATCTGCTTCTTGTAATGCTCGACATGTATAAAATCCAGGTTGAACATTTAACAAATGTAAAACTTTTAATTTTGTGATGAATCCTTGATTAAATAAAGATATTGCTTCATAAACTCCAGATTTTAAAGTTCCTAATTGTACATATACACTCTTGGGGATTATTGACCAGATGATGCTACTCAAACTTTCGTTGCAATTTTGTGTTTTTCCATGTAGACATCTTGAGAGTAATTCAGGACTTGACAGATCTCTAAATATTTTTTTGATGCAATTCATAACAGCAACAGGTAAATTATGTTTATGTTTATATTTTTCTCCTTTAATTACGGCTCTATTATATCCACACCATGAGTCGGCACCTGTGGGACAAAGACCGTGTTGTGGATTAGAATCTGTTGAAAGTTTATGAAAAAAAATTGCCCATACAGCTTTCTTCATAGACGACAAGTTTCCTGAGTTGTTTCTAATAGCCAAACCGTAGTATCTTTGCAGCTTGTCTATTTCTACGTCTGTCAATCTATTACGGCCTCCTACAGACTTCCTGTCTTCAAGCTTTGTGCCTTTCAATTTAAGTTTCAGCGCTCGCAGTCGTGTCCCCATCCTCTTCTCAATGTGACCAACGCATTCCATCTTTTCAATATTAACATTTTTGTAAGGCTTGGAATCTACAACTGCTTTGTATGCCTTACAGTCACCATCTCCCAGGTACTGAGTATATCGCAGCTTGTGCATTGACTCTGATCGATTGAAGATCCGAAGTGCGCCTTCAACTTCCATTCCTCAACTGTTTCCAAAGTAATTTGCGGTACACTTCTCCCTGTGTGCATTTCCATTCCTCAAATTACACGAACATCTAGAAAATACTTCGGCATCAATAACTTTTCCAGTTTCAACACTAACTGCTGTCACGACACCATTTAGCGAAACATGCCCTCTCCTTTGCCAGGTGCCATCAATAGCCACGGGTACATTTGGACTTCCTTCATTTCTTGATATTTCTTCAGCAGCTATTGCCATAGAAGCTTTGGCGACTTCCTCTGTTGCATCATTTAACGCATGGGTTAACTCGTAAAAGCGCTTAGTTGGGGGAGGTAAATTCATCACTCCGCAAAACACTTTCGCAGCAGCATATCCTTTGCCAATTGATCTCATGGCATATGAAAGTCTTGTGTTAACTTCATACACATTGGTGTCTCTTGCATTAGTTGAAGTCTGGATGACTCTTGTATTAAGGACTGGCTGTTTGAAACCACAACTGTCACAACATATTACTAATTCTGTAGCCAAACCTTGGATTTGACGACTAAAATTAACATGGACGCCTTGGTTTTTACATTTTAAACATAACACACATAAATTTAAAGAATTTGAAAACAGAGAAATGTCAATTATTTCATTAAATGTATCAGAAGAATTCAAAAAACCTTCATACTCACCAGCATACTTACCTAACTTTGACTTCGATGCTGATTTCTTCTCATCGGATGTTTCGTTTCCTTCAGGAGAAATTTTATTTGTAGAACAATTACCTCGTCCAAATTTCCGTTTCTTAAATGCTCGGGCATTAAATCGAGGCATAATGAAGATTATAAATGAAAATGCAGCACTTCAGTTGTTAGTATTTGAAAGAAACAGATGTCTATATTTGAAGAAGCCAAAATAGCACGTTGCATACGATATGTAAACAAACTGCTACTGCTATTCACTTCAATTCATTCCTCAACAAGTTGCCGATCGAAATAAATTGTTTTCGTGATTTTAAAATCATTTGATAAGGCCAGAAAGCAGCGTGTATATGAATGTTTTGGTTTCAAAGGGGGCGTGGCAAACAGCTGTTTTGGCTTTTGACAGATGTAAACAACTTTTTAAAAAAATATTTAAAATACTTCTAATAAAGCTAGAACAAAAATTTAAAATGCATTAGACGCAGAAAGATTTGTAGTTTCTTTTGCAAAAAAAAAATTGAAAAATCGATTTTTTGACCGATTTGCGTGAAGTGACCCCCTTAAACCTCTCATGGCTATTTTCCATGAATATAAACATAAACACATAAACGTGTATACATCAAAAGAGTGACCACGGTAGCCTAGTGGTCATGTTCCCGAACCCACGTCTGGCATTGATTTCGTCGCATGGTAGATTCGAGGCCTTATGTCACTTTAGACCAGTCTTATAACGGGGCTAATGAATGTTAAATCTGGTCGAGATCTCAAGTCCTCCCATTGGTGGGGTGTGAAATCTCGGAGATGAGGTATTAGAACTGAAGTGTCGTCCTCTTCACTTGACCAAGGTCCACTTCAATAGTTTTCGTGTTGCTTCTAAAAGAGACGTTGATAAAAAAAAAATCAATCTAAATACTTGTTAACCATTTTTCGTTGCGTTTTACAACTACCTGGTTTCGATAAAGACATACTAAATGCAAGGACCTAAAATAAATGAAAATTTTTTAACATAAATAATAATAAAAATTATAATAACTCCAATATTGTCTTAAAGATCAACTTGTATTAAACACAGAATAACTGCACACATTTTTAGAGTAACGTAAAAAAAAAAAAATCTTGTTATTTGAAAGCGAAATACTTAATGCTAGGCCCACGTAGGGTAAAGAAAAGTATAATTCTCCAAAATGAATATTAATTACCGTAAAGTAAGCGTACTTCCGAGCTCCAGGCTCCCCAGAAGCTGTTATAATAATAAAATATAAATAAATAAATACCTTCTTCAAATTCTTAATACATTTTTATTTTCACAAGCAAAACATTTTGAAGTATAAAAACGTTGTCAATGTTAACAACAAAAAGAATACAAACGGACGATTCTGCCATAAGAATTAATTATTGAATTAAATATTACAATAAAAGCAAACGATAAATTATTAAAGTAGACCATAATATTCTGCCCCGATATTAAAATAAAAACAGACGATAAAATATTAAATTAAATGTGTCTTAGAAAGGTAAATATACATTAAGCAAACTAAATGTAATTATTTATCCTATTGTATTATATTGTCAATTTCTTAACCTAATAGCATGTATCCTTTACTGTATGCCCACATACTTTCGATGAAGTCATTTTCTCTTGAGCTTGTAAAATCCGGACTCAGTTGTTTTGTCTCGCAATCTCATATGATTATACTGAATGTGAATGCCTTAAAAGTTCCCGTATTGACAATTCGTAAGTCTATTATACAAAAATAAGGAACTTTAAAACAACTATGTTTATGCTAATGGGGAAAGTATTTCTAACAAAGCGTGGCAAAAAACTTTTGAAAGTACATTTACAACAAATATTCAAAAAATCATATCCTTTCTAGAAGGCAAATCCAAACTCGTTTGCGCATATTTTGAGAAACGCGTGTCAAGATGCTGGAAGTGACTTTTTGTATCCTTGAGTAACATTGTAATTTTCAAATCATCTAACACTTGAGAATATTTTCATAAATTTCGTTCTTTACACATCCTCACAGAAAAAGTCAGAGAATGCTCAGAATAGGAGAACGAGGCTCTTGATTTAAAGGAAAAGGTGCAATATGTCTTATATGAGTAATTTAAACCATGAACTTGTTTCAAGATTTTTGTAAAGCGATCGACTCATCTCAAGAAATTTTAAGCCATTTCGTTCCCCAGATCTGAGCATTCCCCAACTTTTACTGTGGGAATATATGAAGAATAAAGTTTATGAAAATAATCTCCATGCTACAGATTATCTGAAAATCGCCGTATTCTCAAGGTTACAAGAAGTCGCTCCTAGTATCTTGAAAAGCGTTTCTCAAAATATGCGCAAACGAGTTCAAATTTGCTTAACTTTCTCCTCTTCCCAAAGATGAAATATAAATTTAAAGAACGTCACTTTCATTCTGACTACAAGATGAAAGTTCATATTAAAGTTTGATGTCGGCAACCACCACTGGAATTCTTAGATAGGTAGGTTGACTTTTCATGCGTTGGCGCAAGGGGGCGGAAAGGTATGGTGACTTTATCGAAAAGTGAATAGTGTATGAAATAGAGTACACGTGTTGTTTTCAGTTACAATAAGTAATATATACAAAAAAAAAGTAAGTAAATTCCTACTTAAGCCAACAAAGAAAATTTTTATTTTAGTAACTTTTTATTAAACAATTACAATTAATATAATTATGTATATACATATGACTGAATTACAATATTAAGTGGGAAAACAAAAAAAATTTCCAACGATCTACACGTCTCGTCACTGACGGTATTTATTCCTAAATTTATATCCTGCTAAATATTTTATATAAGAGAAATTTTTTTTTCTCCTATATAAAACAAAAAAAAAAAATTAATTACTTGAAAATAAAATAAAAAAATTAACACTTCGACGCGATTTGATCTGAATTCACGTAGATTCTAAGCCGACGCTCTACCAGCTTAGCCATTGCAAGACAAATGACATAGTAGAAGCATTGGTTTGTTTCTTAATTCATTCGGTAAATTAACTGGCTGGAATTCAGTTAGTCCAACCACCTTTGGCGAAAGGAATTATTTGGTGGTATTTTGCCAAATGTGGCTACCATGCTCCGCTTCGTGGACTTTAACGTTCAACTCCCCCCCCCCAAAAAAAAAAAAAAAAAAAAATTCGCCAATTTTGGCAATTTTTAAAATCACCCCAAGCGATTAGACTAAACTGCATTTTCACCAATTAAATTTAATTAAATGAATTAATATTTGAAAAAACTGTATTAACATCAATTGTCATTTATTACAAGTTTAAAAAATTTATTTGAACTTGAGTGGATGAATAAAATGTATTTTATTAACGGCCGAAAATTTGAACAAAATATATAGAGAGTGTGAGCTAATAGTAGGAATTTAAAAAGAATTGTGAAAATCGGCTAAAATTTTTTAAAATAAAGCTATGATCTTGGAGGCATTATATTTCAATCAATCCTTTTAAAAATGCGGCAATTTTTAAGTGACTAAATTTTCTTAAGAATATGAAGCCTTTATAGTTATATAAGACCAATTGAAATCTGTGGGATTTTACATCCTTAAAACAATATCCTTGTTTCTGTAACTACGAAGATTTTAATATTAATAAAAAAAAAGGTATGAGGGTGAGTAATGCGATTGCTTATTAAGATTGCACTGAAAAGCAATGCGAGAGCTATTGGCGATGAATAATTTTGAGCCTCGGTCAAGTGAAGAAGACAACACCTGAGCTGGTACCTTTCACACCACTCCATTGGGAGGACTTGGGACATCGACAGATTTAACGTGCATCAGCCCTGCTATACATTACAATTGGTCTTTCGGGATACCGGGACACGAGCCCACCACTCGAGGAAAGCAAAACCTACCTCAAGTCTGCGACCATGACCACTAGGCTACTACTGTCACAAAGGGAAGTGGGGTAAGGTGTTTTATTAATAACCTAGGATTGAGCTATGAAAAATCAGAATTCAGATGCTCTTCGGGAATTTTCACAATGGAATAAATATAATCAATAAAGATGTCCAAAAGGCAGATAATTCAATTTCATGATAAATTCGTCACTTGTCCCCCGGCATTCATATTGTCCAGACAGCTAACTTTCAGGGGGGGGGGAATAACTGACTAGGTTTATTATTCTTATAAGAAAAAAATGGCCACAAAATGTGTGGAACTGAAAACAGAATTCCTCTATGACCATTATTATCTCGGTAAATAACAAAATGAGTGAGTTTTAGTTTTAGGCCCTCACGTTCAGTATGCTTTTGTCTAAGTCAGGGCGATAAAACTAATCGAAAAACTGTTGACGGGCATTGGTAATTTCAAGGTAAAAGAGAATTTTATTTCTGCTGTTTATTAAAGATAAAATAATTTCTTTAATACTTTAGAGTGCTAAAATTATATAAAACAAAACATCGCTGTAAACAACATAAGTACTATGATACAAATCATAATTCGCAGTATACCTTCAGTGAAGTAGTTACATACAGCGAAGAAAAAACTAGCACTTTATTTACACATAATGTGGCCTGCATGACTTTTACTTGAATGAGATGTGACTAAAAATGAGTTTAATATCTCTATTTTACAATATACGTTGTACATTGATTCATAATTTTAATTTTTGCTTCATTATCGCTGTTTATTCAAACAAGTCGGGCTTCTATTGGCCAACAAATACTGACATAGAGTGTAGCCAAACTTTAAAAAAACAAATGTAGACAAATTTAAGTCTCAGCGAATCATATATATAGAAATGTTCCGTATAAGCGATAAGTTGAGGCTTACTTAATACTTAATAAGCAAATGTAGTCTCTATGTGCACTATTCTAAAATAAATGGAAACATTAATTGATAACATTAATGTAGTGTAGCAGCATTAATAATTAGGACATGTATAACATACATAAATTTTTAAAGGTAAATTTATTCACAAATCTGGATATAGTTATTTTTATGTTTAAAAAAATTTCTTTATTTTTTTTAAATAAAAAATTAAATTAAAAACAAAATTATACTTCATTTCTTCAAGGTGATGATATTAGTATCGAGAGTATAAAAAATGCTCCAAAAATATATATTTTTTGAAACGTAAAATAAATTTTTAAAAAATTAAGCCTATTTTACTTAAAAATAAAGTCATTCTTAAGAAAAATAAAATATCATTCCTTTGAATATTATTGCTCAAAATTATATTATTGCTTTCATTTTTTCGTAAAATTTTTTGTAATAAAATAAGTGACTTTTTCTAGTGACCTTCCGCTGGCTATTCTTTCTCAATGTAGATGAAAGAAAACAGATCGCAAATCCGATAACAAAACAAAAACCATAAGAAAATAACCTTTCTTTTGACATAGGGATCCTCTACTGCTTCTCCCCCTAACCCTTCTTTATTTTCCCGAAACCCATGAGATAAACTGAGGCCCACCCATAGAGAAAATTCTTTTTATGAAAGACCCTTCCGCTTGATTGATTTTTACAAAAGCACCGACAATTTATTTTTCGGGAAGTCAACTTCATATTCCAATTCGATGTTTGGAAATGTTGTCAGAAAGTCCAGGTGACCTTTCCACCCTGTTCTTTAGACAGTTATCTGCATAATAGAAACTTGAGGCTATTTGAGGTAAGATGCTTATATACAAACTTGCCTTTGCCACTAATCTTAAGAGTCCCTACGTATATTAAGGTCACGGTTGGTTATTTGCAGTATAAAAGGCTATGTTAAAGTAATTTCTTTGAGATGTATGTAAGATTCGATATAGTTAGCTTCTTGATCCTCTTGGCCACATATATGGACATTTAGTTCTTCATGATTATAATTTATATTTTTCTATTTTATATTTTCACTATTATTAATAAAAAGAGGAAAATTTTAATAGAAAATTATTTACTACAGAATCTTTCCACAAGAAAAAGACAAACTTTATGGTTTGGTTGCACTGATATCGGTATTTATGGCTTACAATTAGAAATATGAAAATAGTTTCAGACTGGACGGTATACGTAAAAGATATAAAGATATGGAAATTTGAAAAAATTTAATATTTTTGAACCTTACAAATAAAAAAAATTAGATTTACATAATTCGGTTAGTTTGGCAACAAAAGTTAAAAATCTTGAGGATTTTTGTAGATTCATTGATAGATTTTTCATAGCTAAACATTTTAGCTAGCGGGAATAAAGTATTCTTTTTTGGGTGATATGGGGGTTGTAACATTTCATTAGGATTATTGTACACTGAAATTTTAAAACTAACACTTTTTTATACTGGATTTTTTATATTTTTCCAGAAAAAGATTGATATTTGAAATTTCGTACACCACATAATTTTTTTTTTCCCTTGAACATAAAGAAATGAAATTTGTAATTAATTTTGATTTATGGTTTGAAATGGGTGAACTCGCCCACCCCCATGAAAAATTTATCAGGATTTTAAATGAATGATTACTATGCCAAACATTTATTTCTAGTTTAAAAACACCTCAATCATTTACGTATCAAATTCAAATTATTGTTAATATTATTCAAACATCTTTTTCGAGACCAGGCCTTTCGAAATTTTATGGGTCATTTTTTTTAAAATTCATTATATACCTACAACACTTGTGAGTATCCAATTTATGATCCATTATTAAGTATTATGTAATTTTTCAAGCATTTTCAATTTTATGCATTTAGGTATAACTATGCATTAAAGAATCATCTTCCCTTTCTTATTTCAGCATTTCCCGATTCCAACTAAGGCTTGCACACTTGGAGCAATGGTTATTGCACCCAGACCCATTACACGAACGCGAGTTATTTTTCCTTCCTCCCCTTCCCGAAAAGTTAAAGGGAAAGTATTAAATAAAAAACATCCAAACAGGACATCGCAATGCCTTTTCCCACGCAACAAAATGCGATTATTCCGTAAAAGTTAATTAGCAGTCAGTGACACATGTACATCTTTTAACAGTCCTATCACCAGGCCATAAAAAGATAAAACACTGATCCTATATTCTCATGAGAACCCATGAATCGTCACAAAAAAAGCGACATCAGGTTAGCGATACCCAAAATGGCATCGCTGCGGTTACCTGATTTTTCCCATTGAATACCCGCGCCACTCCATTCTTGCGTGACGTCATATCTCTACTCTGTTTTCTTCTGTTCCATCAATCATTCATCCATAGTCTAAGATGATCCCTGAAGTAATCACCAGAGGGAGTGTTTCGATGTGTGTTTCGATCCAGAGTTAAAATAAAGTATAATTTTTGTTTAAATTTCGATTTCACGCGAGCTGTTCGACTCGCTAGTGTATATGCACCTTCATGGATCGAAAAATACGGTAAACCAATTGGAGCATGCACGAGGCGATATATATACAAAGTTTTAATTAGTATTAAAATAACTGGATGAAATTCATTCTCCAAGATAATTGATCCTTATGTATATAATATGTGTGTGTTGTAAATTATAGCTATTAATGAGGATTTGTTTGCTTTCAGGAAGTCGTAGATTGAAGTTACTCGCAGATTGGAGAAAATATAGTTCAAACTGATGAGTTTTATAATGACAACCTTCAAAAGGTTAAGAAACGCTGGGCGAAATGTGTGATTAAGCATGTGACTACGTAAGGAAGTCCTAAGAACAATAAATTAATACAGGTTCTATCTCTATTATGTTTGGTAACAATTAAAACTATATGATATAGCGGGTTATTTCAATATACGACTACCTGAAACCAAACAAATCAACATGAATAATGAAATTTACAACATAATATACATAAGGACCAATTAACATGCAGAGAACTTTTTATCCAGATATCTATAGGCTATTTCTTAGTCATAACTAAGACTTATCGTTAGTCAATGGTATATAAACTCTTAGAAATACGCTTGCCATTAGCAAACACACACAGCAGAAATTACTTTTAAATTAAACTTCAATTAAATTTATTGCTAATGCCAAGTTTGGAGCTGCATCTGGGCGAATTGCAGCTTTTGTATCACGTGACAAAACTGAGTTTTTAGTTTTATGATTTTCGTTAAAAAAACAATCGTTCTTGATAATGTAAATCACAAACAGTTTTTGTTAGTCTATGGATAAATATGCAGTGCATCTAGGAAAATACATTTGTGTATTCAGGATAATACACTTTAACACACGCAAATTATGCAGAACTTGAAATTGCGTAATAAATATGAATTACGGTCCACTTAAGTTTAATTTTGTTCTGAGCGTCACCAATCGCCTTGAAAAAGGGGTTAAACGCAAGCAGCAAACGATTTCGCCTCGATCCCCTCACTTAATTGAACATCCTTTTCCTTCCCACACTTTCCGGCGGGGGCGGAATTTTGCCAATCACCTGAAGAGCATCCCGCCATCTGGCCTGATCACCTCCCCACCTTTCACCCATCCAGGATAATGTTCGTCATTAGAACACTTTCGAATGCAGCTGCAACCCCTCTCCGCTCTCCCTCCTCCTCTTGAAGCTCCCTGGCTTTTTTGTTTCACTCCATGGGATGGCACGTGACTTCATATCCGTTGTGGTGGGATATTTTAGAGCCTTTTTTTTTTTTCGCTTGCACAGATCGTTGGCGATGGAGATGCGGCATGTTGATTGCTTGATCCCAAACATATCGAAGTTGGACACGCGATTTTATTGTTTATTTTTTTTAACTCGACTGATTTGTGGTTCGCCTTTTGTGCTGTCGTGGGAAAAGTGGTAATGAGAAGGGTGTTTTCGCGGGATGATTTCGTCATTATATACTATTGCGTAATCGTGTTATCTTTTTCGTGACTTTGTGGATAATTTCAAGTACTTACCTCTTTTTTACAACTTTTGTTACACCTAATTTTGCATTTAAAATTAAGTAGTTATAATCAGTGGCTGAACTACAGCTATCATGGCACGGATTATGCCATGATAGCTGTAGTTCACACCTCTCCTTCATTACAATGATTACCATTCAAATGTTAACACGAATATGTAATTTACACTAATTAAAATTTAATAGTTAATATACTTGGAAATCTTAAGACTGAAGAAAAAGCAACTTACATACACCACACAATCGTATAAATAAAAAAGCTTATTAATTTTCCATTTTTGAAGTTTTAAGAAATAATTTAAATGTTTCTGTCAATAATAAAAAAAAAAGCTACAACTACTTTTCGCGAACTTTGACTCCTGAAAGTATTTTTTTAATAGCTTCATCAAAAATAAGTGCTTTAGTTTCTGAATTTTCGATGAAAAGAATAGCCAGATCTTTAAGTCTTACTCGGTTCGTTGTCGTTTGAAAATAGCTTTTAATCAACTTTGGAAAGCTTCCCTTACAAGAAGCAACTGAAACAGGTACTGTAAAAAAAAGTTTCTAACTCCATGTATAAGTTAAGAACTGATTCTTGGAAGTCCATTTTCCCAATAGCATTTTCAAAGAAGACCACTTTTTAGCTTCGTGTTTCTTACTTTAACTGATTGTATGTTTTCTAGCAAGATTTCATTTTCTTCTAACTTGTCTAAAAAAAAAAAAATTGAGACTTGAAATCAACTTAGGAATTTAAATGTCTTTAGAGCACCACCCTTCCCATCCTGATCAGTGGAAAGGGGCGATATGCCACCTCCTCGTTGGTAGATTGCTGTACCAATTTTCTCAGCGGAATTTGTTGGGAGACCGACGAGTTTCGGATATACAGGCAACTACTCGTTTAAAAGTAATAAAGCAAAATATTGAAGAAGGATTCCTCTGATCTTTTAGAAAATAAACGAACTGAGAGCTGCGAAATTCGAACATTTCAGCGTCAATCACCGTCACAATTTTGTTGACTCTGTTACTGAAGAACATACACAAAGCATCAAAAGGTAATAAGGTTCAGCAAAATGGCAGGAAAAAAAAACACCTACCACGGAACTGCATGTCAGCAGTTAGAATTGCATTCGTACGAATTTATGTAACATTTTCTTCACAAAGAAGAAAACTGATTTGTCGAGCTTCTAAATGTCAATAGGGAGTTTGGGCTGCCTGAATAACGCAGTTGTTGTAAGGTAGTTCGTTTATTAAAAGTTTAACTATTTTTGTTGTTGAAATAATAGAATTTAATAAATAATTTTTAATTTTAGTTATTTATGTAAACAAACTTAGGCACAATTTTTTCAAAATCTTCGTCAATTCATTGGTCGACGAGGTAACACTTAAGCACAATTTAATATTCAGCATACTGAGAAAGACAGTAGGAGTAGTAAGTATTATTTTACTACATACTAACATAAAATATTATTTAAAAAGGAGGGAGATATGGTGTGTCGATTCAATACGGCTAATAATAATTCATTTGTGAATGCTATGGCTCTTTATCAATAATTACGTATAATTACTAATTTTCAAAATGAAGCTACGATCTTTTTTGTAAAATTCTTGCTGCGTTCGGTTTCACTGAGCGGGTCTCGAAAATATTCGTTGTGTACCGCTAATTTTACATGCTTGTTCTAAAGTAGCGCTAATTCAAAAGAAATCAAAAGTGCCACATTTAGACTTTGCTTGAGGTACAATTGCTCAATTTCAATATTGTTACAATAGTTAGGGTAAGAAATTTACACTTCAATTTAAAGAGCTGATTTACCTAGAGAAAAAGAGCAAGCATTTAAAGAATTGCAAGGGAGAAGATTTGCGAATGTTAGAGCAATGAATAGGTGGAAAGCAATAGAATGATTGATCAGTCTGTCAAATTTCTTCAACTTGATAGGGAGGGAGGGGACTACAAATGATTAGTCTCAAAATAGGCCGATATTTTAAAATAGAAATGAGCATTCAACAGGTCCTCTCGTTCTTTTAAACAAACAAAATTTTGAAACAATACGATGTTTTCGTCTACTTCAATAACATAGCACACAGATGTACTTTTCAAATCAAAATTCTTTCATTTCCGATTTTGAGCCGATTAATCTATCATGGATTTACAAGTATGAATATCCGCTACTGTTTCATTGAACCCTGTGTGGATCCTAAAAATTTCAATTTAAAATCGAAAGTGGGTTTATTTTCATGGTAAAGAAAGAGAAAATTATTGGAATCCTTAACACAATTGACATAGACATTTACAGAACTGAATCGTCATTTTTCGACATAACTTGTGACCTTTCTTATTCCTCAACTGTTTCCCGCCCACGAAGGAGCTTTTTCAAAAACTTCAGTAATGAATTTAAAAAATGGTGAGTGAATGATAATAAAAAATGTTGACTGAACAACTGGTTCTTTATTTCTAACTTATTGATCATTTATAAGTAGGACAGAAAAAAAGAAAACAAGTAAATCAGCGATGTACAGATCTATTTTCGATTAGTGTTTGTTTATAGGGAATAATTTCTCATACAAATCTTATTAAAAATTATGTGCGATCAAATATATCGAAAAGAAAGAGATAAATGTAGATACTTATTCCAAAAAATAGGTTGTATATGCAAAATTAAATGCCTTGCTACCTTTCCAAGGTGCTTAATGCTCTTTTTTTTTTTTTTTTTCTCCTTCTTCTTCTCAAAGTTAAAGCATCTTGTGATGAGTATTACGCATTGGAGTACGCTTTAATAAATAATACTTGCTCAACAACTATGCTGAACGCTTTTGATTGTTATATTAGATCTATTTCACATCTCAAGTAGCAATTCGATTCAAAAATGGATCAGATTTCTGACGAGAAAGCAACATCAAGCTTGCTTCCAAGCGATTTGTATCTGTTTTTCATTCAGTTCATGTGGAATCAACTTATCCAACTTTTTCGCTTTACCAATTTGAGCTAATAGAGTACTTATTGTTTGTTTGCTAATTCATAGGCTCGCTGAGATGGGTCAAACTCAACGGTGATCTTTAGTTCGTCATTATTGACCTATGATTCTGGGCGTTACTAGTATGAAAATAGAACAAAACAATTTGATAACTTTTTGCTACTTAGTAAAACTAGAGCCAAATACGTTATTAATGTTTCACGTGGTCTCCTATGCTGTAGTTCCACATAAGAACTTATACATCAGAATAGTGAGAATTTGCGACAGTTCCATTTTCAATAAAAATAATTTTTTTTAAAAAAGGTTTCATAAAATAAAATATGTATGGATTTTTTTTTACAGTGATTATCAAACGGCAAGATGTACAACTTCAAAAAAAAAAAAAAAAAAAAACATAATGGTGAAATATTAAGCCAATGCTGTTAAAGTTAGCTATAATATTAACGACAAATTTCATCCTTGCCAACCTGATATATCTATATATATATATATATATATATATATTCTACTTTCAATTATTTTCAGTTTTAAAACACCTGTAAATTCTTATCGTATCATTTTCAAATAATTTTTATATCACTTAGAACGTTATGAAATGAAAGAAGTATTTGAAAAATAATTTTTTTTCAGAATTTTTTAAAATTTGAATTCTTTTCCGATATTTTAACTACTAAAATATGTATGGAAAGAATTTCTTCTTTACTACCATAAATATAGTATAAAATTCTTCGAAAATTATTTTTCAATATGACCAAATTCAAAACAACATGGCCTCAGTAGCTTAAGGGTTTTAGTAGCGGAATCGAGGCCTGCGGTTTTCGTAGAGTCGTGAGTTCGAAGCTTGATGTAACTGAAGACTTGCCGTGTCTGATACACTTGAAGTGTATCTGTCAGGGCTGATACACTTAGATCTATCGATGCTCAAAGTCCTCTCTTTGGCTTGGTGTGGAAGTTTGGAGAAGAGAGAGCCAGCTTAGGTGTCGTCCTCGTCACTTGACCGAGGTTCAGAATTACGAGGTCGGTCACCGAAAGCACTCGAGTTGCTTCTGGTGCGACTTTAATAAAACCAAACCAATCCTCATTTTAATTTTCCCAAATTCTATTTAGTTCTGAATAAATGTTAATGAATTTGTTGTGACTTAACACAACTTTGAACAATTAATCATGCATTATAAACGTGAAACACGTGATGAGTATTAGTTTACTTCATATACATTAAACTATTCGCTGCTATAAATAGGGGAAATGGTGTGACGATTCTCTTAACCGAATTTAGTAACACTCAATGTTTATTGGCAATGTT
The DNA here is from genome assembly GCA_019974015.1 of Nephila pilipes. Taxonomy (NCBI): domain Eukaryota; kingdom Metazoa; phylum Arthropoda; class Arachnida; order Araneae; family Nephilidae; genus Nephila; species Nephila pilipes. The sequence goes on along the minus strand of BMAW01059855.1, from coordinate 414,098 downwards.
GTGTTTCCTTACGAAAAAAAAAAAAAAAAACGCATTAATAGAAAATCTATAAATTAAGCAACGGTGTTTTTAGTGAAAATTTTTTTACGTGCCGTATTATGGGCCGGACTTCAAAGATATTTATTGTGATCCTCAGAGTTTGACATAAGTACTTAAAATAAACCCGTTCTGGACCAGAGGAGCTATGAGGAGCATAAAAGAAAGAGGGTGAAAATTTCCTTCCCCCTTCTCACAAGGGGATAGTACCCTTATCTTCGTTGGGACTTCTCTTATCCCCTTACTTTACTTGTTTATTGAAATCGTACTCTCGTACCGATAAGAA
>BMAW01059855.1:325171-403776 GCA_019974015.1 Nephila pilipes | reverse complement strand
TTCTTATCGGTACGAGAGTACGATTTCAATAAACAAGTAAAGTAAGGAGATAAGAGAAGTCCCAACGAAGATAAGGGTACTATCCCCTTACTGGTGAGAAGGGAGGGAGGAAATTTTCACCCTCTTTCTTTTATGCTCCTCATAGCTCCTCTGGCCCAGAACGGGTATATTTTAAGTACTGACATATTTGATGTAGAACATAAGCAAAATTTAAATCGATAAGAAATAATTAATATGTTTAAGGAATTTGCTTATTTTCTTAAATTTTATTCTCTAATATTCGAAGGAAATGAATTGTAATTTTTGTTCTTAATTTCACAATTTCATTCAAATTTTGATTTAATCAAAACCACTACTGTTTATTTCTAGCTGAAAATTATTCAAATAATAATATTATATTCAGGACACAATTATCTGAAAAAGGCAGGATATTTAAGTACACTACTTTTTATTTGTATAATATGTTTTGTATTTCATGTACTTGAGTACTAAAATTTAAATTTAAACTTTATATTTTATAATTCAAAAGAATTTTTTTATTGAATTTTTCTAAATACTACACTTGAATGCACAAAACTACATTTTTTCAGAAATGGCTCAATTGTTCCTTTTATTGGAGAATATAATAAAGTATATTTATTATTAATATAAGCAAAATTTCTAATTACAAATATACTTAATTATTTGATTTAAAAACGGTATATTCTTTCTTGACTAAAATAATAATAATAATTTTGGCGCAAAATGTATATTTAAATAAAATAAAGTCGTTAAAATGACAAAAGTCTAATTATTTAAAAACAACAGCACAAAAGAATTTATAAGGATTGTTTCCAATATAGTATATGTTTCTTTAAATCCAACAATTATTTAACAGAGAGATAAAGAATAACTTTACTTTGTTGAATGTCATACTACATTTAAGAATGCTTGAATGTACATTTTGTAAATGAAGCAAATCTTCCAAGCTTGAAGAGTGAAATATCAGACGCGTTTAATACTATACAAAACAATTAACACTTCATATATGATGCAGATAATATACGGAATAATAATTATAATATTTTTTTCTAACAAGGGAAATGACACTTGTAAATTTGCTAAACTTACTCGTACTATATGCTTGAAAATTAGCACAATATTGTTTCTTAGAAAATTGGTACACTTGTGTTTATTGGTATAAGGTTGCTGGTAAAATAACACTTCTTTCAAACAAAATGGGAAACTGAGTTGATGTTGTTCAGTGTTACAATTTTGTTTTTTACAATAATGTTTTTGTTTCAAGTTACATGGAAAAGTTGTTTATTGGTACAATGATGCTTCTGTCAAGCAACATTGAAAATTGATTCAATATTGTTTACAAGTGTAACGTTGCTTGGTATAATGGTGCTTCTTTCAAACAATATTGAAAATTGATTCAGAGTTGCTGCAATGATGTTTTTTTTTTTTTTTTTTTTTTTTTTTTTTTTTTTTTTTTTTTTTTTTCAAATATCAGACAAAGTAGACATTTTTCATACATAGACAACTTTTCAAATCATGGACAATTTTTCAAGTAACGTAGATATAACAATAACATAGACATAGTTTATTGGTACAATGATTGCTTCGTTCAAACAACACTGAAAATTGATTCAGTGTTATTTATTGGTAAAAAGTTACTTGGTATTATATCATTTCTTTCAAGTAACATTGAAAATTGGTTCAATATCGCTTTTTTTGTAGGTACAAAGTTGCGTATTGTTGTTGAAAATCTCGAATCAAAATTTAAATATCATCATGTTACTTAATAAAGTGCTCAATTAATGTTTCCTTTTAATAAGGAATAATTCTGTGCAAATGAGAATTTTATGCAATAAATATAATAAATCCATTTATACTAAATTTTCCGCTTGAAAAATAAAAACTTTTAACTTTTTAAATAGTTTGAAAAGTACTATTACTTAATAATTAAGTAATAGTACTTCAAACTTCTCTCAGTTTCTGCAGAAAACGTATCGCAATATATATACATACATACACACACACCATCCATTAGAAAAATTACTAAATAATAACGCATCTTTTCTTTGCCTCATATATCTACCTTTATCTAAAATGTCATACAAAATGTAATTATTTCCAGGAATCCTTCTGTGTGTGGCCTTCGTCCCTTAGGCACTGCAGGGCAACATTATATTGAAAGCAATAGTGATCTCTCTAATTTGGAAAACGAAACAATGTGTCGAGTTATCCGCATTGCAATTTAAATCGTTAGTTAGACCACCTAACTCGCTGTTTGAGAGGACTACAGGGTTGTAAATGAAGCTATGACACTTACTTCCCGAAGAGTGGGAAACTCTTTCCGGACTTGATGACCTCCCACGCAGTTACTCCTCGAAGTTTTTTTTTACCAATGTGCATTTTCTCAGTTGACAATCATCAGTCACTGTTGGAATGGAAACCTTTCTTATTCGTCCATGGTTACTTGTCACCATTAAGCCAAGGACAACTTACTTCATTTACATCTCAACGGGGTATCTTTCTTTGAAAGAAAGGAGATAAACGTTATTGGAGATAAGTAAATAAACAAAGGCCATAAACACAAATCAAACCTGACAAGGCAGTGCTTGCGTGTGGCCATGGCAACAATGCGGAAGGAGGAGAAGTGGACACTGACCACTAATGACTTGTATGTGCCACCCTTCCGATTTTTAAGGCTTCCTATCAAGATTTTAGAATGCAGGAGGTTTTTCAAGTGTGTCAAGCCTAACAAATTCATGGCTCATGAGATGCATGCACCCCATAACTTTGCTATCCAGCTAATGTAATGGCATGTAAAAATAAATTTTATTAAGAGTTATCGCAGCTTAATTTTTAAAATTAGGATTTATTTCCTTCATTATTTAACTCCAACGATATCTTATAGTATAATTAAATAGTCTATTAATTAAAAATCAAATTGAAGATACGTAAGGGAAAAACAATCAAAGAATTTATTATCTAACGAAGAATATGCAGGCTCTACATCTCGAACCTCTCATAACTCAGTTAATTTAGTTTATATTCAAATAATGAAGTCTTAGCTAACCAAATATTCTATACAGAGACACATACAACAAAAATTACATACTTATTGTAGGCATTGGAAAATAATTTGAAAAAAATAATCGTAATGAATCAAAATTCATAATCAGACAAATTTTCCTTATTACAACAGCTTAGTAAATGAATTTTTTTAATGCATATAAAAATATTTAAAAAGTATCCTAAGAATTCTAGATGGCTGATAAAAAATTTATTTCTCAATATCTATGTGTATACAGTGCATGATGTAAATGCATTAAGTCATTTAATTCCTCATTTCTACAAAAATCCTGAATTTTGAATCTCATGAGTTGTGAGGGATATAAAAAATAATAATACATTCATCGTTACATACAAAATGAAGTTGTGATCTAATTCCAATAGGTTTTTTCACATTTAAAGAAATATATTCTTTAAACCATATATAAACTATATGTAAAAATAATTCTTGTTATATATTGATATTATTTACATTGTATTACTAAATTAAAAGCTCCATTATCATTAAATGTACAGCGAAAAATGTTACGAATTATTATCAAGTAAAATTCTAAGATTATACAGAATAATAACTTCACTATTACAGTTAAGTAGTTTAAAAATATCTATAACACCTGCTAAAGGTATTGAAAACACTCCTAGAAACCTCTAAAAAAAGGTAGATGTATAGTAAACTTCAAACTTACTCATCTATTACAGATTATTTAGAATAAGTAGCAGAAGTGTTTGATTTATTCCTTTCTTCATGTCTCTGTAAAAGTGAAATGATTTGAAGTTGATACATTGCTCAGAATACAATTCAAATTATTACAATGTGTAATATCAACAAATATGCATTCTTCAAATCATATAAAGGTGGCCACGGGAGCCTAATTGTCGCAGTCGAGAAAATTACAGCCGGCGTTGTTTCTGTCGAGTCGAGGGTTCGAGCCCAGGTACCACTGAAGACCAACTGTATAACAGGGATGATCTATTTTAAGTTTGTCAAAGTCTCAAGTCTTCCCATTTGCTTGGGGTGGAAGATTGCAGAGGGAGGTACTAGCGCAGATGTCGCCTTCGTCATTTGACCAAGGTTCAAAATTACGATGTCCATCATCAACAGCCTTCGTGTTACTACAAAATGCGATGTTAATTAGCAATCAATCAATAAAAACAAATCATATAAAATACTATTTGTGACAGGATATCTCATCCACTCTGTCTATTGATTTCGTAAAGATTTTGCTTAATCAAATTTCACAGTAAAATTATAAAGAGGTTCTCACGCGTATTTTCTTTCAACTAACATTCGGCCACGGTAGCCTAGTGGTCATGGTAGCAAAAAAGGAACGGAAAGCACGCGGCCGGTGCTTTCCGTCGAGTCGAAGGTTCAAGCATGATAACACTTACGACTCTCCTTTACTGATGCGGGGTTGATGCAAGTTTAATCCTGCAGGGGTCCCAAGTCCTTCTGTAGTGGGGTGGGGAAGTTAGGAGGGGGGTGCAAGTTCAGGTGCCGTCCACGTTACTTGACCAATGTTCAAAATTATGAGGTTTGTCTTCAATAGCCCTATTGTTGTTTCCAGTGCGACATTAATAAAACCAACCAACCAATTTCAACTAACATCTTGGAGCTGTAACGCCCATTGGTTATTACTTTCCCTTGCCTTTATTAATTTTAGTTTAAAAAAATCATAAGAAGTCCAACGAAGAGAAAAAATCAAATGTATAATAATGCTAATTAATTATATTTATTCACTTTTTTGAATATTAAAAGTAAATGCACTGAAATAAGATTTTCTGTCTTCTGTGACTCAAAATCTCAATTTCTAAGAATTCTAGAAATTTCTCAATTCCCAGAAATTTGAGTCTTCTAGGACTCAAACTCCTAGAAGACTTACATTCTGGGACTGAATTGGGAGTTTCTTCTATGACTGCTTATTTCATGCCTTCTGGGATTCCTCTGATCACTCTTTAGATTGCGATTGGCTGGTTCAGAAGTCTTATTTTGATTCATTACTGCTTTAATTATTAATTCTTACACCAACAATCTATCTTCGTTCTCTCTTTAATGCTTATAAACTTAATTTATTGAATCCAATCGATACGTTTCACAACTTCAATATAATTAAAATGAATCGACGTTTCGTTTTATTAGGATCCCAATTCAAACAAAAAAGTCCCCGAGGTAAATTGAAGGGAACATCACGCTAGAGCTCCTCATTGCTGGGTTTCAATACAACGTTATATGATTTGAGAACCGTGATTTACTTAAATTAGAATAGAAATATCATAGTGAGTAAGATTGAGGGGATAGCATATATAAATTACGAAGAGTTTTATATGAGAGTTACTAGTAAGAATGAGAAAGAGAGAGAGAGAGAGATTGGAAGATTTGAACATTGAGATTAGTCCTGGGAAGGAAGAGAAAGTAAATCTCGACGCTTAGTGTGAAGTTGTGACCCTTCCTTCATCATTTAACTCCAACAATATCTTAAGGTCTAATTAAATAGTCAATAAGTTCAAAACTCCGATTGAAGATACGTAAGAGAAAGACAGCACAGTTTTTTGTATATACAAGATCACTCTCTCTCTCTCTCTCTCTCTCTCATCCTCCTTTGCTCAGTTAACCCTGTTTATGTTAAAATGATAAACTTTTAGCTTACCGAATCACTCATCCGGTTCAAACACTTCTCCACTATAACGGCTTCCACTCCTATTATTCTAATCAGGAATCCATTACAAATAATTCTACTACCAACGATTAATTACCGTAATTCACTCCAATTTACAAACATCTTTCGGCTTGCCATTATCATTTTTCTACATTCTCTTTCCTTTCAATTCTGTTTCGCTATTTTTATCACTATCTTTAACATCATCTAATTTACTTAATAATGTTTCATTTTGGTTGGCAAGATGTTGTTATTTTATGCAATTCAATTACCAAAGAGTCCCCAAGGTTATTGAAGAGAAAATTGCAAATAGCCTAACGTCGCTAAGCGATCATTGGGGAGCGGACATTTAGTCGGATCCAGCTTACAAGTTTAGTACTGACTCGGATCCAGTTAGTTAGTCATAAGATTAGTAGAATTTTACAATATTTATTTTTCAGTGTGGATGAGTGAGTGTTTGTCGTGTGAGGACGTTTGAGGGTTGTCATGATAAGCATCTTGGTATATGATTATTCGTAAGAAGAGTAGGTGTAATTTAATCATTTGATCGTCTTATTATTTAGACTCTTTACTTGTGATAGCTCAAATACTAGGTAATTAAGCAAGGCCGTCATAAAGTTAAAAGGGTTACGTTTTCATTAAAATTAAAAACTAAAAGCTTACTTCGTTCTTTTTTTGTTGACTGGGAAAGCATCCACGGATGGAAAACTATTTCATATAGTACACACAAAATATTTCACTCACATTATTTATAAAATTTTAAATACTGTACATATATATTTAATAAAAAAAAATCAAAATGAAATAATTAAGAATTTAGTTGAAACGTTGTAGACATCATTTGGATCAGCGAGGTTGTATTCTTCTAAACAGAATTCTTCAGGATAAAGATGCCTTCAAATTATAAAATTCATCGAAACTGAATTCAGTTTGGATTTCAGGCTATTTTTGAAAGTTTATAAACAAAATGTGACTCTTCAAAAAGTTCAGAGTAAAAAGCTGAAGAAAATGCTTACAGTTTGCACGATAAAGCTTTTATAATCAATTTTTAACAAAGATTGTTCAATCGGAAAAATAAAAGAAGTTGAAGTGGATTCTTTCAAATACGATTCCAGAAACGAACGAACAGAGTAGAGAAGTAAACCATTTCAAGGACACTTATCGCACATCTGTTCCTAACTCGATTCCGGCATTCCTGGAGACAGGTAAAAATTCGGCCTTGAAATAAGCTTATGCTAAGGGTAGATCAGTGAAGGCTCTCAAGCCCCCTGCGGCCCTTTGTTGAGTTAGGTGTGGCTCTCACTGAAAATTTCAATCCGTTTCTTAATTATTTCAGAACTTTTTTCACCGAATAAGTTCACACTAAGAAAACTGCTTGACGTCTTATTTCAAATTTCGGTACAACATGTTGCTTTGAAACTTCGTACTTCTGAATGAAGTTCATGGAATGGAAATATCTTTCACAGTTGACCAATCATCATCTCACAAGATTTCTGCAAACGGCTTTATCAAATTTTCCGCTAAATTTTAAAGTTTTGACCAAAGATTTTCGTTCAATGAGATACTTAAAAAAAAAGTATTAACATTTTGTTGTTTTAAGAAAATAGATTCGACAAAAATGAGTGGTCATAAAATAAAAAATGCATGGTGTTAAGTTCAAAAGATTGACACTATAGCACGTTTTGATTACAATAATTACATTTAATTTGCTTAAAGTGTATTCACATTGCTAAGATATATTTAATTTAATATTTTATCGTCTGATTTTATTTTAACGTGCGAACAGAATATTTTTGTCTATTTTAATAATTTATCGCTTGCTCTTATTTTAGAATTTCATTTAATAATAGATTTTTATGACAGAATCGGCTGTTTTTAAGTTTTTTTGTTGTTAACAATAACAGCGCTTTTTTAATTAAGAGCGTTTTGCTTGTGAAAATATAAATACATTAGAAATTTGAAAATGGTATTTTCTTTTTTTTTTTTTTATAGCAATTGCTTCTGAGGAACCTGGGGCTCAGAAGTACGCTTCCTTTATGTTACTTAATATTCCCTTTAAGTGAGCCAGTGAGGTACATTAGGACGAGAGTAACTATACGATATAAAGACTTGGAACTTTCATCGTCGAATGAACACGCTTCCAAAGGTAAAGCTCTTTTATAACCCAGAAAAATCTCAAAAAAAAGGGAAGAAAGAAAAGGAATAATTCGATATAAAAACCAACGTTTTTAAAAACAACGTTTTTATATGGTGGCAAAGTTTATTAAAGAAAATTATTGAACTATTAGTTAAAACTGTTAGTTATTTTTAACTTTAAAATTTACTTAAAAAGAGACATTTGTGAGCGTATTAAAAAATTCATAATACTCATAAAATCAAAACATGCATTTGAAAGTTTGTAAGTCATTCTATTAAAAAAAATTGGAAAGAGAATTCAGAAAAAATTATTGTGATAAGACATGGCGCCAAATATTGGAAACTTTCTTTCTTGCGAATGATTACTGACTAAAAGTCAGCAATCCTTACTATCTCGGAGATAGTAAAGGGGAGATAGATACCCCTTTGTGAGTACAAAAGTTTTTAAGATACCTCATGTGGCGTAGGGAATTCACGGTGTTCCCAGAGGGGGAAAGAAATTTTTTCCTCAATCCTAAATGCGCCGAGGGGAAAGAATATTTTGACTTATTAAAATTATTGAAATATTAGTTAAAACTTCTCGCAAACGTCTAAATATTGCATTGTTAGGCGAGTACGGACGATTCCCAAAATTTCAAAGCTCTAGCTTGATGGGAAGTTGGTTAAATTAACGATCGGAAATTTCGTGACACACACACACACACACACCAAGTGAAATTCAGAAGAACGTTTTAATAAAATAGGAAGAAAAAAACCTTGCTAGCCCATGTTAAATGAAATTAGCAAAGCTGGTTTAATTTTTTAAGTCTTATGTTTAATTTTTGCTACTTAAATTATGAACTGATTATTACGCATTTCCTTTCTCTTATATATATATATATATATATATATATATATATCTTTGTGTGTATACTTTACACAGCATTTCTGTAGAATATGTAGCCATATTAATTTAATTAAATTTAAACTTTTGTATTTATTGCTATGTAACTTTGATGTAACTATTTGTAATTTGTCTATGAAAAACCAAAAAGCAGTTGTCATTGAATTCATTCGTGCCCCTCATTTGCTTATTTCATTCATCAAATATCAATTGCAGATTAAACATAATAACGCAGACGTATTTGATTTGAAATGTTCCAAAGCTTAATAAAAATGTTCAATTTACAAAACTTTGAGCGCCCATTTTTTTTTCTTACGTGTTATTCTTTTTTTTTATGTATGAACATCAATCAACGTCGTGAAACATATTAAGGAAATCAAACGTTTTATCGACAATTTAAAATGCATAGCTCAGTGCTAATGAATCAATTGGTTTCCAATTGTGAAGTATACAAATCCTTTAAAATCTTAAAATAGATTAAAAGAGCTTAGTGATATATATTAATGAATTTGCAAACTATTGCTAATTACAGAGTAATGATGTTTCAATATGTAAGGAGGAAACTATAAGAAATATCTAAAAACTTTTTTTTTCTTTTTGAAAATTTCGTATAAATTTGTAATTAACTCAAAAAACAGAACAAAAAAAAGTAAACAGCCATTTTTTTTAAATTTACGATTTTAGTAGGAGGCAGCTGTTTGTGTGTTGGTAGAGATATAATTCAAACAGCCAAAAATACATTTGGCTAATAAAAATGGTATCGAAGTTCTAAACTTAATATTAAGTAGTTATAACATTTATAAATTTTGAATATAACTTTTAATAAATTAGCTGGTTAAACAATGTTTTACAAGCACCCAACGATCCCAACAAAAAAATGTTATAAGCTAATATGGAAAGTCCATATATTCAATAAGAAACAAGATGCTAATAGAACAAACTCCAAATGTAGAAATTAAGTAAAATATATCAATAGCGCAAATAAACAACTTAATATAATATAATTAAGTAATAATACAAAATGAAATAATTAAGAATATTTACGTCAGCAGAGCAACAAATGTATACGATTAGCTAATACAGATAACTTAATGCCCGCACTAAGAACGAAACCATTAGATAAAAAAAAAATAACAACGCTATCTACCAAATGTTTGCAGAACTACATGAATATGAATACCAAAAGATAATTACAAATATTTCAAATGTTATAATATTCGAAAGAACAAAAATTAGGGGGGGGATTTATATATAAAAAAAGATATATATATATAACACATCAATCAATAACTCCCGAGACTAACATTGAAAACAACATTTTTTTTGCAAATTTTTTTTTTATTCATCAACATAACACCTTTTGTTAATCACCTTTTAGGGTATACAATCGTTCTTTTCCAAATCTTTTTCTCAAATTTTCCAACTTCAAATTTTTCTTTCGTATTCATAGAAATCTTATTATGTTGAGTAACAGCTCTGAATCGATCACTCGTGCTGCTTTGGCTTCCAGTCGAAAGCAATCAAGCGGCGGACCACTCTGAAAAACCTCATTTCCACCTAAAACCATTGGTAAATACACTTCCATGATATCTGTCATCTCGGCAATCTCCAGGCTTCTGCTGATCTTTCGGTAATTTTGTCACCTCATTTTCGGTGTAACGGGTTCCACAGTCTACCCGAGCGTTCGCATCATTTGTGTCGGTACATTCCACGTTTAACTCAACCACCAAATCGTTGCTTTTGATGGACAGAGTCCGTTAACATTTTCAATCCAGCTAATTGTTTTGCTTGCAGTGCTTTACCCATTAAAATACTTATCAGAATTACGAAATGTTTTCCATTTTTAACAAACTAAACGACTTTACTCCAACCTCGATAACTCAGCTGTTTCTGGTCGATCGACTTAAATTTGACACGTTTCAGCAAAGGTTGAGTACTCTAGAAAGATCTGGTTTTAAGTTTACTGAGCGCCTCTGGGTTAATCTCAAGTTATTGATTGATGTGTTATATATATACTTTCTTTCTCATATATATATAATGGCATAATGTCACAAAAGACAAACGTGTAATTCATAAATTCGATTTTATGATTCCGGATAACCTTTCTCAAAATCTGCTTGTACACAGGGCTGATATTTCCCCATTCTTAAACGCGAGGGTTTTTATATACACTGAATTCATAACACTCATAAATTTTAGCTATTGCAGAATATTTGCACAAAATTTAAGTTAAATTTAAATCATACAATTAAATTTTAAAATTTTTAATTCAATTTAATTTTTGACTTTATAATTATATGTTAAATATGCAAAATGTAATAAGTTTAAAAGTACTCAGTAAATTTTTAAAGTTATTAATGTAATGTATTTATGCCAGACGTACGTAAATGTAAATACACGATTTACAAACACAAGCATAGCTATTTATTATTAAATTGCTCTTATATATTTATGTAAATATTGGGGTGATGGAGATTGTTCATCCCGAATCTACGATGGTTTGCTCTTACGCAAAGGGCTTGTTGTCTAGGGGGTAATTTCGGATGCCATGCAATGTTGTTGATGATATTCAAGGATGAAGCTTGCAGTAGCTTTACTTGTTTATTAGGAGAGATGATGAAGAATGAAAAGTATTTACATTATGATATGAAAAGTAAGTTGACCAGTTCGTCTAATAAAGATAGATGGCTGTCTCATTTAACCCATATTGGCGATGGGCACTGGAACGCGCTCGGGCGTTTGAAGTTTACTTCCGACGCGGGTAGCGAAGGAGAAGAGCAGCAGAAAAAGTGGCGGCAAGAGAAGAGAAGAGAGAGAAAACGAAGTGTCACTCAGTTTTGTTCTGGGATAGGTGGCGCTGCATGAGCTTATCACATGACTCTAATTCGTGGCGACATCTATTGAGTATCGGAGGAACTGGTTTTACACTAAATTGGAAAATAAAATTAATTGCTTAGTAATTAGCTGGAAAATCCTACACTTATTTGTAAAAAAAAATTATTTTATTAACAGATACTTAAGTAACACAGTGAGAGTTAAAGTACGACTTCCATGGCTCCTAAATAAATAAATAAATAAAAAGTAAGGATTATTTAAACTTGGCCGTAAAATAAGCTCATTCTTATTTGTTAGAGACGTAGCTTTTCCTAAATGAAGAATTGAAGTGATGTTAAGGTGTAATTTATAGCCAAGATATGCAATATTTCAATGACTGTATTGTATTCTTACTCCCCCATACATTTTCCTTTTAATCATATCTAACATCATTAGTTTTATAAAGCAGCAAGTTATAGTGGTTTTTTTTTAATAAGCTTTTGACAACGAAGTTATTGACTGATTTCTGAGGGGGGGGGCGGGCGGGTTTAAATGAATCTCATAAATCTAGGATAAACGAAAAAAAAAAGTTCTAAAATCGAAAGTTCTATGCGAAGATTTGCAAAGAACAGATGCAGTCACCCAAGGTGCACTTTTTCGTATAATTATTAATAAATTACTCAATTAAATATAAGAATTTAAGTACACGATGAAATATCGAGAAATGGACAACAGTAAACTCTTCCGACACTAAAATAAAGGAAACGATAAATTATTAAATTCAATATATTTAAACTAAATGTAATTGAAATTAAAGCAAATTTATTGATATTATTAAATTAAATATTATATAAAGCTACGTGTAATTAAAATTAAAGTAAACGATTGAATATTATATCATCTATTACATTGAATATTATATCATCAACAAATAATTCAAATTAAAGCAAACAATACATTATTAAATTGAATATATTTAAGCTAATTGTAATTAAAATTGAAGCAGACGATAAAAAAATTGTAAGTGATCTGGTGTGCCAAAAGTGATCCACCTAAAACAATAGCCCCTTCTGTGGCTAATATAAAATTTGATTTTTTTTTTACAGGCAGGTTTTCAATTTACACTCATGAATACATCCAACATCGATGATAGGATATATAAGTGGTGCGTATAATAAATAACATACTTCCTGTTTTATAGAGCATTTCATTATATGAAAGAAACATTGTATTATGTAGAAAGCTAAACTTACGACAGACAATGAAGAGATAATATTCCTTGAATATCTAGTGAACTGTATGCGTTCTATTTCAGTCAGAAGGTTAAACTTTTTTTCAAAATTGCTTTTAACAAAAGTGGGAAATTCCAAGAATATATATATGTCTCTGTCATTTTTTCTTTCAAAATTTGAATTGAAATTGGAAAATTTAATGTTGTTGTACATTTCAAAAGATGAGATTTACAACAAATAATTGTAAGGATTTCTTGTATTTAATTAGAAGTGTGTTAAATGGAGAATTTCAAATTTTTTTTTTTATACAAATAATTTAAAATTTTCCCCCGAGAGATATAAATCGCGATTTTTCTGGTATGCTGTATACAGGTAAAGTGAATTACTTTTGCAGCTTTCATACCTCAAGTATGACAATGGGAAAAATAGATTTAAAAAATCGGCTGTGTAAAATATTTATTTTTAGTGCAAACGCTGAAATTTTTCTTTTATTTTAAAAGAAAGTTAAAAAAATATTCCAAGAAATAAACATAATTTAAAAAAAAAGAAAGAAAAAACCTTTTTTTGCTAATACACAATTTATATCTGCTGGGGGGGGGGGGCGCAAATTCGGAAAGTACGGTGCTTGTTTGAAAAGTAAGGCCTTTATACTACAACTTTTTTATTTACTACCCAATTTTCAATGTTCTTATTCCTGAAAATTACATCTAACAGGTAAATTGAAAAGTCCCCGGCCTACCATAGTAAAACACATTTTTTTTGGCAAAATTAGTTTTTTTATTCAATATAATTCCCTTCAAGGGCGATACACTGATTATAGCGACCCTCCAACTTTTCGATACAATTTTTGTAGTACGATTTGTCCTTTGCTTCAAAATAGGCCTCAGTTTCGGCGATCATCTCTTCATTCGACGAAAATTTCTTCCCAGCGAGCATTCTTTTGAGATCTGAGAACAGGAAATAGTCCCTGGGGGCCAGATCTGGAGAATACGGTGGATGAGGAAGCAATTCGAAGTCCAATTCATGGATTTTTGCCATCGTTTTCACTGACTTGTGACACGGTGCATTGTCTTGGTGAAGCAGCACTTTCTTTTCCTTCAAATGCGGCCGTTTTTCGGCGATTTCGTCCTTCAAACGGTCCAATAACGCTATCTAATAGTCGCTGTTGAAGGTCCTTCCTTTTTCAAGGTAGTCAATGAAAATTATTCCATGCGCCTCCCAAAATACAGACGACATAACCTTGCCAGCCGACTGTTGCGTTTTCCCTAGCTTTGGAGCGGGTTCATCGTGTGCAATCCACTCGGATGAGTGTCGATTGGACTTCGGAGTGAAATGATGGAGCCATGTTTCATCCATTGTCACATTTCGACGCAAAAACTCGGGTTTATTACGCTTGATCATCTTCAAACACTGCTCCGAATAATCAACTCGTCGTAGTTTTTGGTCAAAAGTGAGCTCGCGCGGCACCCACTTTGCACAAAGCTTTCTCATACGCAAATATTCGTGAATGTTATGATATACACGTTCAGTTGATATCTTTAGAGCGTCTGCTATTTCATTCAATTCTATTTATGGTCATTCAAAATCATTTTGTAGATTTTTTTAATGTTTTCGTCGGTAACAACCTCTTTTGGGCGTTCACCGTCTTCGGTGCTCATTTCACCACGTCTAAACTTAGCATACCAATCCTTGATGGTTGATTTTCCTGGGGCAGTGTCCGGTAACTTGGCATCAAGCCAAGTTTTTGCTTCAACTGTACTTTTTCCCTTCAAAAAGCAATATTTTATCAACACGCGAAATTCCTTTTTATCCATTTTTTTCACAATAACAAAAGTTGCTGCACTCAAAATGCTACAATTCACAAACTAATGATCCGACAGCTGTCAAATTTATACACGCATCTTTTGAGGGTTAGGGCTAACTAAAAAACATAGGGAGTTAATTCTAGTAGTGCCATCTTTTTGTCAGGCCAGGGACTTTTCAATTGACCTGTTATTATCTAAGTATTGCAATGTTCACTTTTCAACATGCTCTCCATTCCTTTCAACGCACTTGCGTCAAAGCGTAACTTGTAGGAGCAAACCCGTCGGAGAAAAATTCCGGTGGTTGTTGTCGACACAAGACATTAAAGGCAGCTTTCAACTCGTTGTCAGAATGAAAAAAAGATGTCCTTTTTGGAGCTCTTTCATCTTTGGGAAGTGGTGAAAGTCACAAGGAGTATTGATGTTTTGTTGATTCAACCTCATCTCCATACGAGTCGCCATTTTCTTCAATTTGCAGAACATCTACAACACTGGAAAAAAAAAATGCATTGCATATGGAGATCACATGTAATTTTGAGGTACTACAAGAATTTTGAAAATCGGATAAAACAAAAAAATATTTATGGTCCTTTAGGCATTATTTTTCAATTATGCTTCGAACTTAAATGCTCATATAACTACATCTTTGTTATATTATCCAGCATCAAAAAAAAAAAAAAAGGGGGGGGGGTTTCCCTATTTAATAAATAATTGACATTTTCCAGAGGGAATTATCTTTAGTAAATGTCCAATTGCTCGTACAAAATTTCTCATACGTTTGAAAGAGCTTTCGTTAAAGAACTTTTCTTTGCTTAACCAAAAATAAGAATAAGAATAGTATATAATAAACAAATAAAACAACTTTTGGAATTCGGAATATTGGTGAAATTTTCATTTTTTTGTGGACTTCAAAAGAAAATATATAATCAAATATTCATATTTGTATAAACCAATAATCAAAACTGTTACGCCTCTTTCGAATGAATGAACAAAATTTATTGTTCACCTTATTCCCTATTAATGGTAGTTTTGTCCCAAACCTCCCGAGGCAAAAAAAAAAAAAAAAAAAAAAGTCATGCAGATAAAGTTTGAGTAACTAATATTTATAGACATTTACAATATTAGATATATCTTACTTTTAAACAGTTGGTTCTCTATTTTCCTAAATTTATTTCATAATATTATATCTTTTATAAATATTGGCAAAAGTTAAATAATCTAAGAAACTTTTAAATTTATTTCATTTGATTTTTATCGAATTTATATGGACAGGCAATATGTTATGAGAAGATAAGACAGATCTGTTTTTGATTTCATAAATGAGTCTAAGTGGAAATAACTTAATTTTCCATCAAATACATATTATCTCTATGTCTGCTTTAGTTTCGTAAACAATCCTTGTATATTAATAACTGCATATTTTTTTACATCAAACAGAAAAATCACTTCCTTTTTTTACTAAATACGTAATTGAGTTTTACACCATATAAGTAACTTTTCAGGTTGAGGGATATCATTAATCCACGAAAAAACATCACCAGCAACGCTTTTCATCTCTTCTCGCTTCAGTCATCAGATCGACCAATGAACGGTTAGTGTCAACGCCCACCAAACGTCGATGGCCATTGACGTATGACTTGTCTCCTCCCAGTTTTGTTGGCCGACGCCTTCAGTTTGACGTCAGCTTGAAGTCGCACATTGACAACCACATCTCGAAAATAAATTCGGTCGGGTATACTTCCAGTTCAGCAGCGAACGTAACACAGGTATGGAGTGAATCTTTTTGGGGAGGAAAGTGTGATTTTATTTCGACCTTTGATACTGGTGGGACTATCATTACCGCAGAGAGACTTTAATTTCTTTATTCCTCATCAACATTTTACAGAATTTTCATAATTTTTCTTGAATCAAGAAACTGCTCTTCATGACATATCCTTTCAAAGCAGAACTTGAAAGTTCCGCAGAAATGAGCAGCGTCGCCAAAAGAGCACCTTCAAGTCAGTTATATCATTAATTTTTCATTATTATTACTTTGTTATATCCTCTACTTATTATGAATTTTAGCTTCTTGATTGATATTTTTATGCCTTTTTTTTAATGGAAAATATTTTAACATCTAAAATTTTTAAATACAGTGAAACATCTTTTATGAAGGTGGATATTATTTATTTATTTTTAAATTATAAAACAACGTGAACAATTTTATTATTTTAAGAAGATGGAGTTTAAATTGTCGAACAGTTTACAAAAGTCACGCAATCACACACATATATACACACCTATGTATCTGCTTTTCTTTTAAATTTTTTTTGGTCTATCTATTTTAATTTACTTTCTTTTGATTTTATAATTTTTCTCTTTTAGTTAAATTAGCTTATTGTTTATATATTATTCACTTTACAATTTGTAATTTTCTATTATTGATTTTGTTCATGAATTTTTTTCTTAATGGTTCAGTTGTGATTTTTCATTTTTTTAAAATAATTTCCACTTTTGAATTAACTTATATGTTTCTTTGTGTGAATTCTTTGTGAAAATTTCTGTTATTCAACTGAATATATATATTATATATGCGTGTGTGTATGTGTGAGTGTTTATTATATTTACATACATTTAGAAATTTAAAAACGTTTAAGATATCTGACAAGGAAATACAATAATAAAAATATAATATAAAATAGTAAAAATCTTCCTTCTTTCAATTGTAAAGTGCTCAAGCACATTTGATAATGCTAGTTTTTCCTATTTTGATTTATTGCATTTAAAACTAAGTAACTAAAATCTTGTCCAAACTGGTGTTTCACAAATATTTGATTGCAAAATCAAAATATCAATCCATCGACTTAAATTGCTCATGAAATTATACTCGTAGAAATTTTAGCAATTGTTTTAAAATGTCTTAAATTGAAATATTCGCTAAATATGTAGGTTGCTATGTCATTTTTGTATAATTTATACATTTCCACATATCATATTAGTAATTAATTTTTGCCTAATGCTATTACAAACTACAATAAGAAAAAAAAAAAAAACAAAACAAAATTTTTTATTGGGCTTCTCATATTGTTAGTGGGGATGAGAAAAAAAAATCAAGTAAAGAAGAATTTTGTTGCAAAGCCCTTTACTAATGGGGAAAGAAAATGGCCCAAACTACGGTGGCTTGAATCCGTTGTATTGGATTTTAAAGTGATGGAGGTGAAGAACTTTCAGACTAAGGAAAAAGGAGGGTTATCTTAGAAGGATCTTCAAAAGAAGGTCTTGGCCAACCCTGTTGAGTCAAACAGGATGATGTTACTCCAAATACAAGAAAACAATTTAAATAATTTGATAACACTTGTTTAATTTTTTCAAATTTTTTTTTAATTATGAGAAGTATTAAAACTATTTTATTATGTACGAAAGCCCAGTTTTTGCTGATTCAGAGCACTTGATTATAGTTGGGGATACTATATCGTTATAGGAATTAAATGAGATGAAAAATCACATATAATTACTTATGATGTATGTTTAAGGACAAAAAAAATCTTTAATTCAACAATACATTTTTTTAAAATCTTCTACAGCATAGCTAAAGAGTTTATCATCAAAAGATTGTAAAAAAATAGCATTGGTTATGAAAAATTTTGTACTTAATTTAGTTATGAAAAAGTGAGTACTTGTTAACAGTGCTAATTTTTTGACCAATCGAAGTGCTTTTAACTGTATACTTTTTAGAATATTGATAAAATAATTTTCATAGGATACATTAATATCAGGAAATGCATGTATTAAAATTTTTGCGTGTTTATTAATTCAAAAATAGCAACTCTTAACAGGCCTAAATTTGTGTTATTAAATCTTGCTTGATTTTTAATGTATTGAATTGGTATAGTTTTTTTTAAAAAAATAAATGTTTAAAAATGTTAAAATCTACTAAATCCTTTATGTAAGCTTATTAATATTAGAAAGTTCCTACAAAAATATGTTTTCAAACTTCAGCGCCAAAGATTCTTTTGAATTTAATTAAATGTACACGAGAAAAATATTCCACACACATATTGATTAGAGAGATATCAGTCATTTATTTCTGGTATAAAATAACAACTATTTATTCATTAATATTTTCCTTTCCTCAAAAAAAAATAATTTTTTAAATAAATTTTTAGAATTTAATTAGTGGGGATAAAAAAAAGATGTTACTTTAAATCAATTTCATTAAAAAAAAGAAGAAGAAGAAGAAGAACCAGCTTCGTGATTTTTTTTAATTTTGAAATCCTTCATGATGAATGCACATCTCTTTTAAAAGTATTTATTTAATCAATTAAATAATTTTATTTAATAATGTTGAAGCAATAAGTGGATTCACAGAAAGTCCAAAATAATATGTATATTTTTTGGGGGAAAAAAAAAAAATTTGATCAATATAATGTAAGATATCTATGCCATGTTTAGATCAGTTTTAACACATCGTGTTTATCAAATAGGAAGGTGGTCTTTATTAATTATTTTTTTTTTTTTGGTGTTCAATATATATTGAACTTAAAGAACAATATAAAAATAAATGACAATCCTTTTTCGAGCGATTCATTTTCAAATTGTTTTAAATTAAAGGTCAATAATGCTTGAGAATTATTTAAAAGGTATTTTAAAATATTGCATCTAAGTTTAAATATCATTAATTTTTAATTCAATAAAATATCTTAGAATTGTACAAATAATGGAATTGCTTATGACCAGGTAATAATTTGATTAAATAGTTGATTACTTTAGTACACCTTTACTCGGGTATATTTGTAGTAAATCATTTTTAAATAATAACTAAAGTAAAATGAAATGATGTAAGAAAATTCAAACAAATAATGAAAATAAATTTGCTTCGGTAATTATTGAACATAGAGCAATCATCAATTTCATTCATGAATAAAAAAAAAATGTAATAACGAATATAACACACGTAAAATAAACTGACATCGAGAAAAATCAATTATTTATTGTAGATTTAATTGCAGACATAACTTATTTTAGTTTTTTTTTGGCTATTTGTACATAATATAATTCTTACAACTAGGATAAAATAATTGTAATCCGTAGAATTGGGATATTATAATTGAAAAAAGTATGTAAACCCAGATGTCTCCTGTTTTCACAAGAAAGTTCACAGTATTTTATTCACGCTGATAATTGCAGCTTTTCTCAGACTTTATACAGATGAGTTCAAAAAAAAAAAAAAAAAAAAAAAAAAAACCAACAAACTTATTTTTGGAATGGAGAGCGATTGTTTCAAAAATTATTTTAAATCTAGGACGCAGAAAATTATGTCACTTCCGGTTTCAAAGGTACCTCAGTAACTTCAAGAAAGTTCTCGAAGTTAGAACTCTTCAAAAATTCACCCCGATTTCCTCGATATTCTCACCATTTACTCAATACTTTTCAAATTTTACGTTTTATGTTTAGTTACTATGACACATAAAAATAATTTTAAAAATCTTAATAAATGTAGGCTTGACTTTAATAACGTTATCTTAATATAAGATTACTTATAAATTTACACAAAGCTCATCATTCTGTAGTATAAACAAGGATAAAAAATTATTTTGTATAATCAGAAGTACCTCTTAATAAGGGATACTCACTTGAACAGACGTTTTGTCCCTTGATAAGAGGTAAATGCAGATACTATTCAAAAGTACCGGAATCAACAGAATTATCTTTTAAATAAAGGTGTCCTTTACCAGAGGTTCTACTGTTTTTACTATGAGACAATCACTACAAACTCCGCATTGTTATAATCATTTTATTTGACCAAATAATAATTTTAATAATTATTTATCAATAGAAAAATAACCTGAATGTGAAATAAAAAATTCTTTCTTGCATTAGTCATTATTTTTTAATAATTGAACATTATAAACATGATCATGACTATAATAATCATTGCTGTCAAGGCAAA
This sequence comes from Nephila pilipes, assembly GCA_019974015.1. Lineage (NCBI taxonomy): Eukaryota > Metazoa > Arthropoda > Arachnida > Araneae > Nephilidae > Nephila > Nephila pilipes. Next base: position 383,263 of record BMAW01059855.1, on the reverse strand, counting down.
AAAAAAAAAAAAACATTTATAAGATTTTAACGTAATCATGGTCAGAGCAATAAAAATATTTTGTACTGAACTGTTCCATAAACGGAATGATACAAAATAAATGAAATGGTATTAATTTTAGCTCCTTCATGCACAATTTAATTGATGTCCCCCCCCCCTTTTTCCGTATGGATAAATATATTACTTTTGTTTGCGAACGTAATTGCGATTAACCCTGATTCTGTTTATTGTAAAAAATAAAGAAAATATCTACAATTTTAGTGTAATACTTAGTAATTCTTTTATTATGATGAGTATAGCTTATCATATAATTTGAGCTAAACTAGTAAGCGATTAACATTTGAGACGATATTTTGAGACAAACTTGTCATGACGAGCCACATTCCTCATTTGAGACGATGTTTTGAGCTAAACTTATCATTGATGAGTCACATTCCTTATTTGGACGATGGGGTTAAAGATATATATATATTTGTAAAAAGTCAAATAAAAAATATCTTACATCTCAGTCTATTAAGGTCAGTAACTGATTTAGCAAATTTCTGGATTTTTCTTGATGGTCTCGGTTACAAAAGATATTTATTGAGCATTAAAAACTATATTATCTCCAATAGAAAGGACAGGAATAAACAGTTTTTAATTGGCTATACAAAATAGTAACTCCCTCTAGATTATCATGCTAATGCTACACAGTTTCAAGCAGTTTTTTTTATCAGAATTTTTAGACTATTAAATGGCATTTTTTACGCAAAAAATATTAGAGTGCGTCTCAGGGTCCAGGGGTGACATTAAAATACCGAGTCTTTATACTATGTCAAAGCTACTCGGGGTATTGATAGTACCCATAATGAAGATGAACTGAATGTAGCTTGTACGAAATATTTTAACGATAATTAAAAATTAAGTAAAATTATTATTCGCTGAATTTATTTTTAAAAATAACTTTATACTTTATTTGTTTATCCTTGTAATACATTATGAACAGAAAAATAAGTAAATAATTTATTTTAAATGAAAAAAAATTGCTTCTTTTAGTAACTCCAAGAATATAATAATACATATTTTTCGAATAATTTTATTCACTTTAACCCTGCATTTTTCGGACCTACTCAATCCTATCTTTTATCCTTTACAATATGAAATAGTTAAGTTTATCAAGCCAAAAATAAAATATTTTTTCTAAAAATCGTTCTATAAATATGTAAAGTAAAAATATTAATAAAGAGATCATTTAAAAAAAAAATTAATGCCTTTTTGAGAAAACAACAAATAACATTCTTTGAATAATTTTATTCAGTTTATTCCTGATAATCCTCTCAGCACTATTTTTCGTATTCTCTCTTGTAGATAAAACAATAAATTTACTAAACTTAAAATATTCTCTTAAGTCGTTCCAAACATTTAAGAAACGTCTTTTAGTCTGAAAATTACAATAATACCTGTTTCATTTCATTACTGTTCACAAAACATCGCAAATTAACAAATTTGGATTATTACCCATGTTATATTTAAACACTTTAGCGTGGATACATCTTATACAATCGTTACTTAAAGCTTCCTGCATCCCATGATTCTTGTTAGGTCCCGAACTTGAGGTCTGCAAAGAACCTGAAAAATCTTAAATTATTATTTCTAGAGAAACAGCTTAAATTTCAAATTTTAACACATTGAAGGAGAGAGCCAAGGAATTTTTTTACTTCACATTAACAATGTTTGCTAAAGTGTCTGGATTATTCTAAGTGTGTTAGGGAATAAAGGATAGAATCTAACTATCGTTTGACTATTTTAATATATTTCTTAATCATATTTCCTTATGAATACAATGCTTAATTATATTTTGCTATAATTATACTTCTCCACTTTATTTCACTTTAATAGCATATTTCTTAATTGCATTTCACTATTAATATACTTCTTAATTATATTTCACTATTAGCATATTTCTTAATGTAACAATGCACCTTTGAAGAGATTTTTTTGAATTAACGTAAATTTTGCCTTCAAATGCATATTTTATGCAATTATGAGGCTTCAAAATTAGAAAAGCACCCCAAAATTTTTTGTTAGTGTATATTTTTACTATCAAAAGGACATTTTATAAAAATATAAGCAAAAATTAAGACTTTCCTCTAAACATGGTAACTCAAAAGGAAACAAATATATCGATTTTTTGTTGATTGAATAATACAGAATATAACCTTATCTAGGAAATACAATCTTATATCAGTAATATTAATTACGAAGCTATGGTACTCGTAGTTTGAGTTTCGAACAATGAAATTTTCTTTGAAAGTTATTGTAATTTTCTCTTTATTGCAATAAAAAATGAAATAAAAAAACTTCTGCTCATTATAAAATCTCAAGAATAGTCTATTCTATTCATAAGTATTTGAAAACATATCTATATAATTTCAGATTCACTGATGCACTACATTTTGAGTTATTGTGTTTTTGCAGAAAAGAAAAATATCGTTTTTAGAAACCTTTTTTTGGTCAGAGAAATTCATGATTGAGTAATTAAAACATATGTAAAACTCAGCTTCTAAATAAGATAAAAACAAAATTCGAACAGATTTTTAAAGACGAAATATTGAATTTTAATATGAGACCAAAAATAAAAAATAAAAAATCGATATCTTGACAAAAAATCGTGTTTTGAAGGTGTACCTCACTTGAATATTTCTCTCTTAATATATTCCTTATTATTTTTTTTTTTCAATTTAAAAATACTCTTCTTAATTATATTACACTTAATTGTATTATTGAACTTAATTGATTGCACTTAATTATATTATCATTTTAAATATGCGTATTACATCTAATTTTATTAAACTGAATTATATTGTATTAGTATACTTCTAAACTTTAATTCAGTTAACAATTACTTTGATAAAATACTACATTTTTTATAAGTGTGAATGTGCTTTTAAATGCGTATTAGATTCGTAAATTACCATGTATCATATATTCGATACGAAAAAAAAAAGGGGACAATTAGTCGTGAACTGAAGTTCACTGGAGTTGAACATATAGCGGACCTCCTTACCTTCAATAGTCTAGGACCTCAGCAAACCTAAATATACCTATACAATTGTGCAGTTAGGATCTAACATTAGCTTTGGAGTATTTTTCAGTTTGAAAAAAAAAAAGATCGGGCTTATAACCAATTCTTTAAAATCAAGAGAATGCCACCTGAAGAAAACGGAGAGGAAGACAGGAATAGCACCTTTCTTATGCAAACGAATCACACGAAAAAAAAGTTACACGACCCGTTAAAAATTACCACGTTTTCGATTTCCTAAAAACGTCATCGGTAATTGCTTCCGTCCGTTACATTTAATGGCTCCAGAACCAAATCACGTCCGTGTATTATTTAGGTGGGTAAATCACGGTGGCACCCCACACCCACCTGATGAGTGGATGCGTCGCAAACGGAGCGTATCGGAAGAGCAGATGCCCCCGAGTGACGTCACTTTCATCTCTTCGGGCGCCGGAAACGACAAGGAGAAGCCACTGCATCGCGTGATCTGAATCAACACCGCAAGTTTGTTACAGTTTTTTTTCCCTCCGCGTATTATCTCGATATTTGTCACAGCGGTTGCCGAGTGGTCACGGCAGCAAGATCGTGGCGGGAAATGTTTCGGTTGAGCCACGTGTTTGAGTCCTGATTCCAATTTTAAGACCAGTCATATAGAGGAGATGATGCATGTTTCGAAATCAAAATCTTCACATTAGGAGGACGTTAAATTTGAGGTGCCAGCTCAGGTGTCAGTCTCGTCAGCCTCACTCTCTGACTGTGGCTAAAAATTACGAGATTTATTTCACTATGGCTATATATATATTCATACAGCAAAATATTCTAACATTAAAATATTTTACTCCAGTATATATATTTAATGGATGAATAAAAAAGACATTCAACTTCTTTTATTTTATAGTTTATGGCTGGAATAATAAGTCCAATTATCCGAGTATAATCTGTTTATTTCAAGTTGATTAAAAGTGAGGCAATAATAGGGTGATGAACGCAGCGCAAGCTACGTCCATTAGATTCCGCGAAACGTATACATTTGAAGATATCAGAAGAGTAATTTACTACAGGTTTGAACCCATGAAAAAGCTGATATTGCAGATTTTAACAGCTCGTGATTGAATAAATTAAAAGCTAAGTTAAAACGGTATCAAGGAATAAAAATTAACTTTTTACTATAATAGTTAAAGAACTTGAAAAATTAGGAAATTAAATTAGAGATTCAAGTGAAATCATTACGCCCTCTCGTGCGCGTACACACCCACCCACCCACCCACCCACACATATATATATATTTCTGTCTCTTTTAATGATAAAAAACAAAACAAAAAAAGTAAATTTGCCCTTTATTTCTCATTCAACATAAAAGAGGAAACGTGAAAACTCTTATCTTTTACGACCTAAATTATTATTTCGAGAATTTTACTCATTAAAATTAGGCATATTTGAGTATGACCCTATAATAATTTGTTACAGGGGGGGGGGAATGCGGGGGAAAGAGTATATTTTACAAGATATTGTCAATAATTTGTTACAATTGTTAAAAAAAAACATATACTCGATACCAAAATTGACTGTACAGTAAAAGAGAAGGGACAAACAGTTTTAATTCCATTTTCTTTTAAATGATTTACAATTATTGTGCATTTGGTCAGAATAATCAAGCTCTTATGAAATATTTTTTTTAAACATAATCTATTAAAAAAATTACAATGTGCAAATTTAAATTTCTGTTTACATCATCAATGTAATATAAGAAAACATTTTTTTTTTTTTTGCGCAGCTTGTATATTTTAAATCGTACGTAATACATACACCTACATCACGCAAACGATAAGCTTATCTGCAACATATTTTTCTTTTAATGATTTGTTCCATCTGTAAAATCCCTCTTCCATTTGTTTATCTGCGATAATCAAGTTATCAAGCCAAAGGGTCTGTGACTGGCGTTATTCCCGTCGAGTTCTGATCTCTCTAAGATCCGTCGTGAGCGGGACTGATTCATATTAAATTTGTCGAAGTCTTTACGTTGGGATGGTCTAAAAATTAGGAGGGTGAAATGCAAGCATAGGTATCGTCATTTGATTATGGTTCAGAATTACGAGTTCCATCGCAATAACCCTTATATTACTTCTCGGTGGAATGTCAGTAAACAGTCAATCAATTCATCTGAGAAACGACGTATTTTCATTTATTGAACGTACACGTTCTGCTTTTTCATTCATCATAGACCTTTCGTAGAGTTAAAAATTCCTTGAAATGGCCATTTAATACTTCCATCTATTTGCGAGCTTATAACTGGATCTAAAACAATAAATTATTATGACTAAGTTAAAATAAATGAAAGAAAATATGCCCGTTTCTATTGTGTCAGATCTTTGAGTAACACTACGTTCTCCGCATTGATAACGAGGAAATGGCCATTTTATGTCCAACTTTATGACCAGTTCTAAATCATTTATTATTGAAGACTACCTTAGTATAAAAAAGTACCAAAAAATGTGCTCGTTTCTATTGTGTCCGATCTCGAGTGACCCGACTTTCTCTATACTGTTAATAAGGAAGCAAATGTAAAGAATAACAGTCGTCTGACAGGCAATCTACAATTCGATTTTTATCTACATCTGTCTGAGTAAGTACAGAAGCTTGCCCATCCGAAAATATCTCCCCCTTTCACCAACACATGTTGAGTTACCGGCTTTTCTTTCCCCCCTTTTCTCTTGAAGAGTTGTTTGTCAACGTATTTCTGTCGAGTTGTTTATTGCCGATGTGTTGCCAAATTTGTTGTGAAAAGTAAATGACCACTATTGACAAGCGGTTAGCAAACGCAACAAATACGATGAAAAGATATACGAAATAAATTTGTATTTTTATTTAATCTCTAAAATAAGATTATATTTGATGTTTTTGAGGTTTCTTTGGTGCGCTAAAACATTTAAATTGTAAAAATAAATAAAATCTATTCTACTAACGTCTTCATAACAAATGTATTTATACTACTATCGACTTTTCAATATTATTCACTAGAGTTTATAATGGAATGATAACTATTTTTTTCCTATTAAATAATTAAATATTGCTTCACATGTATTATTTCTGTGTAATCAATCTTGATTGCTCTCGGAATTTTCCTGAAAACTGTTTATTAGGGAAGAAGTTACTTTAACTAAGCTATCTGCTAAATATAAATAATTTTTCGGGGGTTTACTTCCTGTTTTAAATTCCGAAAGATTGTTCACGTACGTCTAGAGGTATGCTTACCACAGTTTGAATGTTTCTGACTTAATTATAGCTATTATTTTCATTATAGCTATGGGTATAATTATAATTTTGAGTCGTACTTCAGAGTGTGGGTTGGTCGCCAAAGTTGGCTCGCTTATAACTCACGGCCATATCAAGCAATCTTGCTTGGCGTAAGAGTTGTATTTAATGTCTTTTCAGAATATGATGCCTTGACCTGCAAAACGGAATTTGGAAGTATTTGTTCAACATCCGCTGGTGTTCTTGAAGTATGAATTTCTTATTCTTGGTATGCATCATTCTAGACATTCTCCTATTCTGATTCTTTCAGAAATTCCTGATTAATCTCTGGCTTCATTTACTTCAGTCTGTGACGTTGGACTATTCGTGATTTTCTCTTCTATCCTCCCTTCCTATGAGACTTTACAGTAATTTGAATTGAATAAAATTGCAATTTCTTCCCAACCAAAAGGAAACGTGATTAGATAAGGAGGTGAAGTTAAATGAATTAGAGATAATGATATATAAATGAAACAGAATTAATGGAAAGTAAAGGGAGATAGAGGATAACGATTTGCTGATAGATATCTATAATTCGGATTGAAGCATCTTAATATCTTTTTCGATTGAAGCGAATTCTATCTAGAGTGCTATTATAAGAACCGGCTTTTAACGATAAGCGTTTAAATCAGAACGACTGATTAGATAAGCTCAGATTTCCTTATTAAAGCATAATCCAGAATTGACGAATTAAGCGAGATTATAAGCATAATCTATTCTTCAGTGGTTATTAATAAAGTATTTTATCTTGCTCTTGCGTATTTTCATTCGTAGTCTAGTTGTTATTGACTATTTAATTAGAAAAGAAAGATGGCAGTAGAATTTTCAATAATGAAGGAAGAATGTTACAAGTCTAACAATTAATTGTGATTGTTATAATAAGACATTAATAAGGATATAATGACACTTGAATTAATCTATAGAGCTACATGGTCAAGCGATTATTTTTCTCTCTCCGGACAACGTTATGAGTATTTATTATGTATTTTTAGCATCGAAACCCATTTAGAAAACATTCATACTGTTTTTGATTTTATTTGTAACTTCTTTTCGATTTAGTCCTCATGTTGGTACTTTTATTTTGGTATAGTACTTTTATCAATATTTTATGGGTTTCTTATATATATATATATATATATATATATATATATATATATATATATATTTGTTTTTGTTTTACAGATCGTCTTCTGCCCAATGTACAGTGCAAAGTATGTTTAGATCAGTCTTCTGGTAAACATTACGGCATTTATTCCTGTGACGGGTAAGTGTTTTACAATACCTGTTTTGCTTGGAATGTGCTTTTAAATTTCGTATCTTTCTATATTTACGACTAGAAGGAGATTTAATTTTTTAAAATAAAAATAATAAATATTAGTTATTAACCAATGTTTGCCAAGAAATGCACTTTTGATATTAATAGAATATTTTACATTTAGACGCAGAAAAAAAAAATAAACTATAGTGCTCTGTTCATGTGAACATGCATAGCTTCCAAATTAAATAAAATATAAAATAATTATGAAATACAAGATTATTACTGCTAAATTTCAAAAAACAATCGACCACTTAATTTGTTTGCAAATGATTATAAAAGCAATTTTTAAGTATATCATGTATTCTTAATATACTGGTCTTGTAATTGGTTTAGTTTTTTTTAAACGTCTACAATTTTTCAAAACTAATTTTCTTCGAATATTTAAAAAAAAAAAAAAAAAAAAAAAAATCTTCCACGGTAATATTTTTCAAGTGGTTTCGAAACTTACGGGTTGAAAGGGAGCTCGGCCTTTTCCTGATTACAGAAGTCTGTCTTACACTCTTTAAATTTTTGCCAATGAGATTCGAAACACCCTGTACATATATGAGTATACCTTACGTTCTCATAATCTGAAATATTCTTTATGTGTATCTGAAAACGTAAACAATTTAAAGGACAGAAAAAGAGGAGAGAGAGAGAAACATTTCCTTCTGACAAATGTTAAATTTCTTTTTTTTAATTCTTTGGGGAAGGAGACTGGTTTCAATTTACACCCTTGCTGGAAGTTTTTCTTTTCTTTTTCAAATGGAAGCTTTTCACATTTTTTATTCCAGGGTATCAAAAGTAATGGGGCACCTATTAGCACCCTAAGGACAAACGATTTGCTTTTCAATGGTTATAAAAGAGGGTGTGAAAACCAAATATGTTTAAATAATAATGGGAAGGAAAAAAAACGCGAGGTAGTAGAAGCAGTGATAAAAATATCACCCAGCGGGAGTTATAAGTTTTGAAAGTGCACCCCTGCCGCTTGCACGGGACCCTATAAAAAGGAGGGACCAGGGACTCATATTTGAAGTGGAGGGAATCAAAAATCGGTATGTGACATTCACCCCTCCCCTAACGTCTGTGTTTGCCACTGTCCATAACAGAAACGCGCATGCGCTTTCTTTTTTTCCGATCAAAAGAGCTAAGGGGTGTTAAGGTTTTGGGGGAACAAAACGGTTGTTTATTTATAATCAACAAAGTGCTTAAAAAGCTCTTTCGAAATTATGGGATGGTACAGGAACAAATACGCCGATAACCGAAATGAAAATGTAACAGGTATTTTCTTACCTGCGAATTATATACACTGTTTGAAAGACTGTTCCTGACATGTTAAACACAAAATGCACATGCTTTTTTTTTTTGCATGTATCAGGTAAAAAAAGTTCATTGTTTTAAAGAAATTCAAACTTCTTGTTTTTTTTAATTGCTAAATTATAGTTAACTGCCTTCTTATATTACCTATACCAATTACCTTATAGTATTTTATTACCTGTACCAATTTGATTTATGAGTAAATGACTCTTTGTGAAATTGTTGGTTTAAATAAATGTCAGTTGGAGAGTTGGAATGGTTATCTTATGGATTGATCAGCTGTTGTAGCTCTATAAAACGTTTTTGGTAATTTTTCTATTCTTGGGTAAGAGAAAAAAAAATTTGATGTGAGAGGAAAATGGTTAACGCTTTGAAGCAGTAATGCAATAAATAATCTTTTTTTAAATAATAATTCTAAGCAGAAACTAAACAGTGATAAACAAAAGAAAATTCTGAAAATTAAAATTACGAATTTTTTTTTTTTTTTTTTTGAAATTTCAAATTGGGCAATAGAGTTGGGTCGTGTTTAATACTTTTGTTTGCTGTTATGAATGAAATTGGGCTTAAAGATGTTACTTCTTTCTTTTTATTGCATTTTTTGGGTTGCTACAATGATAATTGGTGTCGTTTTATACTTATGTCTTCTTATAACAGAGTCCCAATTTGAATGTATTTTTTACTAAATATTAAAAGTAAAATCGTCATTTCTAGAGTGCTAAAAATGTTGCTAGGTAAAAATATGAAGAAAAAAAAAGGGAGGTACCATTTTCTCTGAAATTAGAAAGAAATTCTTATCTGTTTGCATCTTAACAGATCCGATGCTTTATACATGATGTATATCTTTTTGAAAAGTCGAGTAGCCCTTGTTGGCTCGGAACCACAAAAAAGTAAACACGTTGTGTTAGCCATTTGCGAACTTTTGCCAACTCTACCGAAGCGGAAGAACTCCCCGACCCACCCCATTAACATATATAAACTTCATCCCCATACAACTTTTCCACCCAAGTCAGAAGATTAAAACTCATTCTCCCGCTTTCTCTTCAGGGGAAGTGGGGTGGTCTTTATTAAAATGACAGCTCAGCCAGTCAGGAATGAGCAGGGTCTGCTGTCACATGACAACAAAAGGGGTGCTCGGAAGCCCCGGCAGTGATCACGTGCGACCCCCGCCTGGCGAACCCAGCTAGAGGTCGTGAGAAGTGGTTGGTTTCAGTGGATTGTTCCTATCATGAGCATATTCGGAAGATTTGAGAGATCTTTTTTCCTCACCAATTATGTTCATTGCCACAATAAGATTAAGGTGTCATTTGGTGAAATTTAAAAAAAAAAAAAAAAAAACCACAAAAAGAACTCAAATACTCAATACTATATTTTCGAAAAGAAAGTACTTTTTTAATGGAAATAGGGAATGAATCTTGAGCTATGAATCCTAAGAATTCTTAAATTATTTGTTAAAAAAAACATTACTGTAAAAAAAAAAACCCAGGAATAGTTATTAAGTTATAAATGTTAGTTTATAAATTCTGTACTTTTTGAAATTCTGCTTTATTACTAATTAGCAGGAGTTTCCCTTCTTCGCATAGGTGTATTTTTAAAATAAAGTCATAACCAATAAATTACCGGAAGCAAAACACCAATACTTTAATTGAAAACGAGGTAAGATGTAGTTTCAACAATTAAAAAATGAATCAAGACGTAAGAAAATATAAGTGTACCATTGAGTAAAAATATATACACCAATCCATAGTAATAAGCACATAAAGCATTGTAAACAAATGAAAATGAACAAAAATACTTTCAAATATTCATATTTAACTATAAAAGGAAAACATTATACACTATAGAAAGTTCCAAAAGAAAGTAAATTAAATGAAAAAAGAAATGGACAAACTACCAAACTTATCAAAAAAATATAGAAATATTGAAAAGCTGTAAAAAACCAAAAAGAAAAATAATGGAGTAAATTACATTTATTGTAACATGCTATAGACGGTTAGGCTGGGTTATTCTAGAATTATTCTAACTATCCTAAGCAATAAAATATATTATTAAAAAAAAGGCTAGAAAACCAAAGCTACATTTCAACAGAGATCAATAATATATTCGAAGGAATCTTTCATGAGTTTAAGCTTACAAGCCAATAGCTTAGCTAAAGAATAAAAAATTTACAAAAAAGTATACCAATGAAAAATTACTGAGTTTTTTTTTTTTTTTTTGAATAAAATTCCATTTTGAAAGTGCACTTAAAAGCCCAGGAGGTTGAACACTCATTTCCCGGTTTTAATTGCAGCCCAATCGTTCAGCAATTGAATGTATGTAAAATACTTTAAATATATATGAATTAACTTTAAAGCTATGAATTCATTGACCTTCTAATATGAGACCTTTGCATTCTTACAATTTGAAATTCGTCTTCAGTTGCACAAAAAAAGGCATATATATGTATATATATATGTGTGTGTGTTTATATCATTTGGACAACTTTTAACTTAGGGAAAAAAATGAACTTTTACTCATTATTGGAACTGAAGTTTTTTTTTGAAATGTACTTAATTTTACAAAATAAGCAAAGTAATATTCGCGTTCTCTTTTTCGTGGAGTAATGAAAAATGATAAACATTTCATTTAACGGTCTCCAGAAATTAATACATGAAAGACAAAACTATATAATTATTTATTATGTACAAAATTTCAATTTTTTTTTCGCACTTATTAACGTCAGCATTTTTTCTCCATTCGAACAATTACATGAAAAATTTGTGTTTGATTTCTGTAGCAAGGCAAACAAATTGAGGAGCTTATAATTCCCTACCCCCCCCTGAGTTATTGAATATTTCGTACACTTCAATTATTTATGTATTGATCATTTTGGAGCAATTTTTTTGTCTTACTACTAAACATTTTTGTAATACATTTTTTCTTATTTATTTCAGATGTGCTGGCTTTTTTAAGGTAAGTCATTTTACACATTTTTATGAGATTCCTGTTAAATTATAAAATAAAATTCTGCTTGATTTTAAATTAAATATCTGTCTTAAAACTAAAAGTGGGTGAAAATTTTATGTAAAATACTGACATTTTTGTTGATGTTAACCTTGTAAAATGAAGGATATTAATTTGGAACTTGAGACTGTTAATTAAAAATACGTGAAAGAGTTCGAATGGTTTAGGAGGTTTTCTTTCCTCACCTATTTTTCATTTTTAAAGTTAAAATCTAACAATTTTCGTCCTAGTTCTAAAAATTCTATAACGGCTTATATCTTTTCCAAAAAAAAAAAAAAAAAAAAAAAAAAAAAAAAAAAAAAAAAAAAAAAAATCACAAAAAAAGACATCTTACAGTTTAATATCTTTCTCTATTTTTACATTAATTTTTTTTCTCACTTTTTAGTAATTGCATTATATCTAAAGTTTTCTCTCTGTTTACAGGACCTTCTATAGTAAAAATATTTTATTTTCTTCTATTTTATCCTAAGATAATTGGATCTCACGGATTAATTTTGAAAATAAAACCCCGATGAATAAATTGTCGGGAGCAAAGTTATATCGTGACGTCATGTGACATGTGTTCTGCGAAGTAATATGCGCCTGAGGAATGCGTAACGGAAGGATAATCTTCCCTTGTGTTAGGAAACAAAGACGAAAAAGCCAAAAACTGGCCCACTGATAGCGAAATTAAAAATTTATATAAAATCACTAGTTGATACTTTTTCCCAATTTTTTCTTAAGCCATGAAAACATTCCCATTAAATTTTTCGGCGTGATCAAAGATTTCGATTTGTATAAAGAAGTAACCAAGCATAAGGACTAGTAATTAAGCTTTCAGTTTTATATAAGATGTGATCATGAACAAAAACCAAAGTGGCTCAATTATTTTAAACCGATTTTAAAATATCAAATTCCGTTAAAAAAAAAAAACTCTTTAAAATGTGCAATTTTTGAGTTGCTTAGCTTGGGGGAAAACGCTGCATCTGGTAGAAAACACAGAAAAGCCGATGGGAAGGGAAGGGGGGGGGGGTATTGTTATTTTTTTTTTCGAGAGTGAATTTGTGCTCTCTCTCTGTCTCTCTAATACGCATGTACATCAACGAAGCATCCTTAAAAACTTTAAATATAATTAACAGAATAAACTCTTATAAAAGACATACAAGCATACTTTCAAATCTAAACGTTAGATTGTTGTCTTGGATTTACTTATAACATGAATTACTTTCAATTATTTTAATAAGTTTTTTTTTTTTTTTTTTTTAAAAAAAAAAAAAAAAAAAAAAAAAAAATTTTATTTTAAAAAAAAAAAAAAAAAAATTTTTTTTCAACTTTTTTTTTTTAAAAAAATTCCGTCGATAGATATATTGGTTTTTCTTCATATTGAAAAAAAAAAAAATTTGCAAAATTTTTGCACGTGTTTAGAGATTTAAGACCTTTATGTAAAGAAAAATATCAGTTCATTTCCCATCTGACAAAAAAAAAAAAAAAAAAAAAAAAAAATACCTCAGCACTACCATACCTCAGCACGAGAGAAAGTTCGAAATCTAATCTGGTAGCAATAACACTGCGTTACTAGCCAACTTTCTATGCACAAAAGTAGGCCTCAGTGACTTATGCTCAGTTTGTTAAGACTGATGACCTGTCATCTTGATGTATCTTTTAGTGACATCGAGAATTATACCTTTCTTATTTGACAGCATTACTGTTATGAGTCAGCTTAATTTGTACAAAAGTAAGCATCATTGTGCGGCGTAGTCTATCATGACTGATGGCCCACGTCGCTGTGGAAAACCTTTTGTAGCCTTCAGGTGCATTTGAATGGTGATGGCTGACTTAATAACGAAAAGTCCAACATCTTTTCTGTAAGTAGTTTCTCACGAGCATTATGCTCTAAAACCACCCACGTAGATATGACCTATGATGAAATGCTTGTAGTCTGACCTCTTGATCTAGGAAAACTTTCTAAAAATAAATATGAATCGAAGTATTACACTGGTCTCAAGTGAGAGATTGGGCCATCTTTAAGTTATTTGAAATAAATTTTTATCCGTATATATGCGACTCGGCAAATATCTGAAGTTAAATTTTGCATCAATTTTACTTTTGGGATCTTCTACAGCTTGCATTTTGTTAGTCAGTTTAATAGGGACAATTCCTGATTTGCGTTTGCTGAAAATAAATACAACTGTAACGGTTTGTTTCACATGTGGTGTAGGCTGTTCATCGTGATTCATTAATTAGCTGTTTCTCTTTAATTTGTAACGTACATTATTTTTTATTACTTTGATAAACAATTTTTTTCAAAAAAGTATTTAGCCACCCAAAGGGCATTTGTTTTAGGTCGGGCTTTTTGGCGTACAGGATCACTTTTAAATTTTATATAAATAATTTCTTTTTCATTTAGCTTAAATATATTCAATTTATTTTTGCTTTAATTTTAAAATCGGAAAAGTTTACTATTGCCCATTTCTTGATATTTCATCGTTTACTTTAATTCTGATATTTGATTGAATAATTTAATAATAATTATATAAGAAAAGCGCACCTTGCGTGGCTAAATCTGTCATATGCAAAACTTCGCATAAAACATTTTTAGATTTTAAATATTACCTATATATTAGAAATAAATTGGAACATATTATAAGGAGTTTTGTTTCAAAATGAATAAATAAATCGACGGCTTTAATATGTGGTTTAATACAGTAATTTTAGAACAGTACCCTGGCGGTACGCCAAAAATGATTTTTTGAATTGATTGCATATTAACGTCACACTGAGAAATTACACGAAAATTAATGGTGATTAACCTCGCAATTTTGAATTTTGACAAGAACGACACTTCACTTCAAAACTTCCACACCAAGACTTGGGACCTCGACCATATTTAACGTCCCCTGGGGAGCTAGATATCCCACAATTTAAGTAACAGTCGCGCACAAGAGCAATTTATTCCTGCGTCCGCATAAACATTTAAATGTTTTTCAAGTAAATAATCAACACATTTTGATTGTACTCATAAAATAATAGAATAATGCCTTTAAAAGTAATGGAAGATATTATGAACATACCTCTTTCTAATAGGCATGGGTTTCGGATATTGGCGGAGACCGTGGTAGCTTAATAATCATGGTCGCGAACTCGCGGCCAGTGTTGTTTCTGTCGAATAGTGGATTCCAGTCCTGTTGCTTATAAAGACCTACCATGCAGCAGGGTTGATGCACATTAAATCTGTTGAAGTTTCAAGTCCTTCCGAGGCGTAATGTGGAAGTAAGCTTTGAGAAAGAGTGATACAGATCAGGAGTCTTCTCGCCATTTGATCGAGGTTTAAAATTACAAAGTCTGTCGCCAATAGCCTAAGTGCAACGTTGTTAAGCAATCAATTAATCAATCAGACATTTGAAGGTATGTTGCACAATAATGGTAAAGGAACATATTAGGTTTAATCAGTCGTGTTAAATCAAAGTTTAGTTATTCATAATGAAGTGAAATCTGTTTGTTTTATTTATGCTATTTGTCCGAAAAACATTCAATGAATATTGAATGTTTTTAGGACAAATAGTATAAATAAATTTTTTACTCAATTATTTTGCTTTTTGTTGATGAAATACATTTTTAAACGACCATAATGAAATTTAAAAATGAAAAATCATAAGTCAAAATCATGAATTATGAATCACGAGTAATATTACTGTCTTTTTTTTCTTTTTTTCATTTCTCCCCAAGAGATTTAATTTTAAATCTGGCAACACTGAATCCTTTTTAGAGGAAACGTAAACTGCTCATAAAGGGATAAAAGCAATAATATCCAAAAAACAAATTAATCTACTCCATACAATTTATCAATATCATATCCTGGATCATTTTATCTGTGATATCAGTCAAAGAATCGGATAATAAAAATGTACGAAAACTACTGATAAGTAGTGGTTCCTTATAAATGTATAGTCACCCCCCCTTAACTCGCGAGTCTGCTACAATGACCATTTTATTAACGGCTTCCTTTTTATGAGATTCAGATTAATATTTATTTCAGCTGAAGTTATGACTTCCAGTTCAGAGCAAAACCTTTTCTTCTTTTTATTTTATACAGCGGGGAATAAACATTTTACGGAATTCTAATTTTCAATAGGAAATTTATACTCCAAAAGAGAGAAATGGGAAACAAAAGAAAAAATGAAAAAGTTCTATGCAAAGTTTTGCAAAGAATAGATTTAGCCGCCCAAGTTGCACTTTTTTTTTAACAAATATTTCTCAATTACTCAATTAAATATCGGAATTAAAGTAAATGATGAAATATTGAGAAATGAACAATAGTAAACTTTTTCGATATTAAAATTAAAGGAAATGATGAGAAATCTGAAGATATTTCTTAAGAAATCTGAATAATATTCAGGAAATATAAATAAAAAGAACACAAGTAGAGCCAATTATGCCATATATCTTAAAGTTCCCGTACTGACGATTATTAAATTTATTATTCAAAAACAACAAAAACTTTATGCTTCAGTCAAACAACAACTACAGAAATAACTAATTAAAACATCAGAATATTTGACAGTAGTTATTATAAAAATTGCTGCTGTACTACATTACCATTTATAGTTTAGAAGTATCTTTTTGCTATTCTTATCTTTGATCCTTAAGTATTGATCATAATGATAAAAAATTATATAAAAAGTTCAATATAAAGTTTTGCAAAGAACAGATTTAGCCACCCAAGGTTAGCTTTTCTTATAAAATAACTATTATTAAATTACTGAATTAAATATAAGAATTAAAGGAAACGATGAAATATCAAGAAATGGACAATAGCAAACTTTTCCAATATTAAAATTTAAGGAAATTATAAATTATTAAATTTAATATATTTAAGCTAAATATAATTAAAAATAAAGCAAACGATAAGTTATTAAATTGAATATTATATTAGTTACATATAATTATTTGAGACGCATCCTTCAAAGAGAAGGCAGACCATTTTAATACTTTTTTAAAAATCGTTTTTGGATTTGAATATCTTAATTGGATATGAATGAAAATATTCTGAAAGTGAGATGTTCCAGTTCGAACTTTTTTCTCTTTTCTTGACAAATTACTTTCAATATTTTGCAATCAGTGAGAGTAGCTATATGTTCAATCACTTTTACTGGTCAGATTGTAAGAGTTGTAAATATATTTTTTTTGTATAAGTGATTTCCGTGATATTTAAAAATAATGCAGAAAGGATATAAACGCAAAGCACAAAATTCATATCTAGTGCTGGAATTTATATTTTCACTTAATTTGTGTGATTTAATACTGTAACCTGCAAAGCACTTCGACCACTGCGAATTAATGCTGTCCGAACTGTATTCATACAGTACAATATTCTTGAATTGGTGAAATTTCGAAGCAAATAATAACGTTTTTGGTATAACAATTTAAGATGACCTTTTACATAAGTACTTAATCTGATATTTAGATTTATCACTTTGAAATGCTATAGTTTTCTTTTTTAAAAGTGTGTGCGTGTCGCGGTGATCTAAAACTTATTAAATTGAGTAATTCTGCCTGAAAAGAGCTCCGATCCTGATCTTTAACATTAAGAGAATTAGGATGTTTCATTGATCAGTAATTATTATTTTGATTTTTTTAGAGATCCATCCGAAGAGAGCGACAATACGTTTGCAAATCCAGGACCAACAACCCTTCTAACTCTTGCACCATCGACAAAATGCATCGTAACCAATGTAGGGCTTGCAGACTTCGAAAGTGCATCGAAGTGGGCATGAACAAAGATGGTAACTTTTATTTATTTTACTGTATTTCATTTTAAATAAGTGCTGGGATGCATAATGCATTAGATGCGTAATGCCAAGTGCTGGGAGAAAGTGTTACAAATGGTAAAAGTAAACGAACTCGTGGTGGATTTCCCATTTTCTCTAAGCATCTGTCTGATTGCCAAGAACGGAAGAGAAAGAGGGGGGATCTTATGCATTAGTGTCTGAATCTAATACTGATGACAAAGGTTTGAAATCCAATATCATGGCCTTGATTTTAACTCGCCATCTGACCATGGTAGAATTACGGGGCCTATTGACTATGATTTAGGGACCTATGCACAATCGAAAACATTCAATAATACAATAAACAAAAGAGAACAAATTTTTCTGAATATGTAGAATGTCCCAAATACTCCTAACCATCAAGTGAATTTACTCGATATATGAACTATTGAGTTCCTACATGTGCAGCCAATAGCGAGTTATTCAGAACTCGGATCGAAATTTCAATAACCTCTTTTTGAATGGAATGGGACTGGGGGAAGGGAAGGGGGGAGGAGAAGAATTAAAAAAAAAAAAGAATTGTCGTCGAGGAAAATCGACTTCAGACTTCTTGACGCCAGCTCTCCAGAAAGTGACGCAACGCGATGATGAAGTCACTTCACCCAACCTTCTTTTGAGTATACGCCATCTTCAAAAACTTGCGTGAATGAATCGCGAATCAAAAGCCAGTCCGAGTCATGGGAACCCCCATGGGTAGAACAGCAAAGAGCCAAGCTTTGTGAAGATGAATGGCGAAAAAGAGAAGAGGGGAGGGAGAGAATAGGTCTCATTTCCAGATAGAAGTACGTCTCTTAAAAAGACTGGCCGCCTCGAATACACGTATAAATTTTTTTTTCATCGAGTTATTTAAACCAATGGAGCAACAGGGCTGGGTTGTGCATGATAGCCCCCCTCTCCTATGTGGGGCTCTTCCAGGTGTGTGCGCCCTCTCTGTGGGGGGTGGGGATCGATGACAACCCCCCTGGCGTCACAAAAGCATCCTCAGTAGCAGAAAAACCGAAGTTGGACAGTTCAAGGGGGGATTCCTTGTTGAGTGTATGAGTTTCAAGCACCTGCATTAATTGATGATTCCGTGCTATCAATGACGAATGATTTTTTGTATTTTTTTTACTTCCCGACTCGATGGCTGTTATTTCGCGTGAGTGTGTCTCTGTTGAGATCCTCACTTCAAATCAGATCGGGACGTATGCGCTCGCGCAGATGAGGCATCCTGATTAGTTCTGCCTCATTATTTCATTCGTTTCCTGTCTTTCCACTTTCAATAAGCCGAATTTTCTGTTCTCTTGAAATGTTGAAATCAATATTTAGTTACGTTACTACCTTCCACCCTCTTTAAAAGAACAATAAAAAGTCTGATTATCAGCTGAAATAATTTTAGCGGTATTTCCCAATTCTAGAACACAGCGCAATTTGGGAACAGCTTTTTTCAAACGGGACTTGTACACACCCACAATTGCAATCACATTTAATTTTCTTTCGATGAAGAACTGCAGAATGTTTGTTTAGCCTTTGCGTTGGGAGATTTGAGAACCATTGTGCACAGATGGGGGAAGGGATAAAATGTTATTAATTCATACGTGCGAAAGTACTTATTGTATATATTTGATTAAGAAATTGAGTCCGTTTGTATATAATTTTGCTTTTCTTGAAAGAGCTTCACAGGTTATTATCCCGGCAGAGAAATGGAATAGTGACGAAGGATCGTGGATTCGAGTCTAGTCAATCCAAACTGTCGTATAAAACTACTAAGGCATGTATAAACTGTCATGGATCAAAATCCATGCAGAAAATCCATCCAAAAATTATGCATATTCTCATCCTCATAATAGATTAAAAATCATATTCAATGCAACTGTCTCCTTTAATTTCTTAATCCATGCAAATTAGCCAAACATGATTCAAGGCAATGTCTGCTTTTTCCTTGGTGTTTTTTTATTTTTTTAAATTTTTTTTTTATTTTTATTTCTTATTCCGGATTAATTTCAAATTTTTCATAATCATTTTTAGAAATTTAAATTATTTTTTTAAAAAAAAATATGGAGGTAGGATGTTTACTAAATGCAAGAAACCACACTCGAACGAAAAGGGCAACGTCTTTAGCCGAAACAAAATTAGAAATCAGTGAGAGTTTGCCAAGTAGCACTGTCGTTGGGCTATCAAAATTTGGCTAATTCTGAAACTTTCGCCAACATGGATGTGATAACTCACAAGCACTAATCTCCTCACGTTTCCAGTCCCGAATGCTGGATAATGGGAGCTGTTACATTTTAATTTCAAAGTCCTTATGAGGTGAAGAAGAGAAGTTAGGATATTGGTTTGTCAGCTCATAAGTCATTTTCATCACTCGATGACGGTTCAAAACTACGAGTTTTGTCACCAATGATCTTGGTATAACTTCTAGAGGGAGGTAAATAACAAGTAAATCAAATGCAAAATTTTCATCATTTAGGGACTGTACTTAAGCATATTTTTTTTATAACTAACTATCTATATTCTACAAGTGATTCATCCTAGTTCGTCTGGACTTTATGAGTGCTTTTGTAACATGTTCATAACGTATTTTCTCAATTATTACAGCTGTACAACACGAGAGGGGACCCCGAAACGCCACCAGACAGAGACAAGCAGCAGCCATGCTGTTCAACAGAGAATCTTCAACATCTCCTATCTTTCCAATCCCTTACCCAGCTGAGATGAGGAGTCCACCATTGACCTACTTCCCCAGACCGTCGACGAACATCTTCTGTCCTCCCATTCCTACGTATCCAATCAGTTCTCCCCTACAATTGTTTCATCCAACACCCATGCTTCCTTATAACCTTGCGTATACTCTGGTACGGCTTTCAATTTACTTCCTTAAATGATTGTATTGCACTATTAACATACATGAAAGGTGGCTAAGTTGAAATAACTGTTTTTGCATTTATCGAAATCATGCAACGTATAGGGATGCAACTATGGAATACAAGTTTATTTAAAGACTATAATACATAAAATATATATTGCATATATTGGACCATTAGGGTCGAATGGATTCTAAAGCGTATATTTTTCTTTTCATGTTAAAAACAATTACGACATGTGCAGTTATTTAATCATGGATATTTGTTTAATTTTGTACCTTTTGTGCCATGCGACTTACAATCTTTTTATGACTGGATTCTTATGGTTTTTTCTGAGTGATCTTTTATTCCTCCGATGGGATTTGCTATAGTTGTAAACCCGATGGAACCACCTTCACTAGAGATTTAGTAGTGGACTTTCACTATTTTCGACCCATCTTCTTGCAAAAAAAAAATTCTATTTATTTACTTAAGTCCAAATCACAGGAGAGAGAGAGAGAGAAGAGAGGGAGAGAAAGAGAATATATTTGTAAAAATTATTTACATGATCCACACCTTTAGTTATATGATTTGAATACTAAGATACGAGTAAATTAACGAGTGTCTGGTGACGATGGTAGAGATTGATCAAATAGGGTTCTTGCGCTAATTAAACTAACCATATCTCCCAATTCTTCCCATACATTTGATCAAGATCACAGATATATATTTTTTAAAGTAAATTAATCAGTATTTGGCTCAGTTTAGTCAAATAAGGTCCTTACTGTAACAAAACCAATTAATCGAATGAAAACTTTTGTTTTAAACACAATTTGGCTTTTGCAGCAATCATATTGATCGCCTAATTGAAATGATTCTCATCGAGATAAATTAGCTGAAGGATAAATCAATTGAAATTTGGGCCTTTCATAAAACATTAATCACACCAACACAATATTTTCAAAATGGAGATCTGCCACTTTCGCTTACAGACTTTCAGGTGATCTGCCACTGTCGCTGCTGGTATATGTAACTATACATCAAAGAGGATATATGTATATACTCAGTCTTTCTTCAAAAATTATCTAAGGTAGACATTTAAATTGCTATCATGTGACATTAATTCGACGTTAGAGTTCGATGTCAAAGAACAAAAATATAGAATATTTTTGTTCTCTAAATTATTTTCTAATTATCTATAAATTATCTTTAAATTATTTTCTATAGACTTAGCTACCTTTCATGCCCTCAGCATGTTATACATCATTATTGTCTACATTTTTGTTTTCTCAGTAAAGTTTATTTCGGCGGGGCGCAGTTGAAAAGTTTGTTATGAAATCATTTTTGCAATGTCTGCCTTTTTATTACAAAAGTTAAAATTCCGTATTTTATTTTAAACTTGTTAACAATTACTAATGCTAATTTAAAAAAAAAAAATGTATACAAAAATATTAATACGAAATTCCTTGAAATGGTGAAAAAAAAATTTGATTTTTTTTTTTGAATATCTAAATTAATTTTATTCATAATTATTTTTGCAATTCGTTTTATGCGTTTTATGCAGTGAAATACTCGTAACCAGACGGCTTAAAAAATTTAATAATCAATTGAATTAATTTCGATTCAAGCATACAATTACATTTACTTAAAAATTATTAAAAACTTAACTGTAAGATATTTCAATATCAAGAAAAACTTAAAAAAACAATTTAAGAGTTATTATACAATTTCACGTGTCGTCCGAATTGCTATAATTATCTGTCATTTTTTCTGGCCTTTTTTTTTTCTGACAGTCAATTTAATTATTAAATTCATCATTCAAAAAAAATTAAGAAAAAGTTATATGCAAAGTTTTGCAAAGAACAGATTAGCCACTCAAGGTGCGCTTTTTTTTAATAATTATTATTAAATTACTCAATTAAATATATAAGAATTAAAGTAAGCGATAAATAGACAATAGTACACTTTTATAATATTAAATTAAAGGTTGAATATATTTTAGCTAAATGTAATTAAAATTGAAGCAAACGATAAAAAATTGAAAAGTGATCTAGTACGCCAACAGTGATCTGGTACGCCACCTAAAAAAATAGTTCCCTTTGGTGGGTAAAAAATGACCATCAATTTTTCTTCAATTTATCACGCAGCAGAGATATTTTAAATTGCTTAAAGATTAAATTTTAACTCATATATATCAAGAAAACAAACAAACAAAAAACCAATTTAAAATTTGCGCAACTGTTTTTTGAGTTGTGTGTGAGTAGTATATGATTTATTGAAAGAAAGACATTGATTTTCTTAAGAAAAAGATATTTCATAATTGAATTTATTAATTACTTAACAAATTTTATATGCAATTAAAACTTTTTGCGAACATTTATTAAATTTTACTTGTCATTTTCCAGCCTCCGAACAGCATTCGTGAGAATGCTGCTAGACTGTTATTGGATATCGTCGATTTCTTGAAAGCCATCCCAGAGTTTCGTTCTCTACGAATAGATGACCAGGTAGGCGGAGCTTTGCTCTTTTAGACTCCTCCCACTTAATCTAGAGAAAGTCGAATTCCTATTCTTTTAAAAGATTTATTCCGGAAAAATACCACACAAATATTATTTGAAATAAAAATTATAGAAACATGCGTGTTTATTTGAGGGAAAGTGAAAAAATTCACAGCTATTCCTACCGTATTATTATTATAATAATTCTTTGTTATAAATATGTATATGAAACTGAGTTTTTATCTTATTACCTTCAAACGGAAAAACTAGCACCACTCCTTATTTTCAATCTATGAATTCCAATTAAAGAAACAAAATATTACAACTACAGAAGTGTTTAACTTTAAGACAGTTAACTTTAATCTCAAAAAAAAAAAAAAAAAAAAAAAAAAAAAAAAAAAGGATGAAGGTGCACACACACACACACACACAATTCAGATACTGAGGCTTTATTTACTCTTAAAGATTTTAAATACTAAATTAATGCGTTGTTTGTTATTAGAGAAGCTTGAGAGTGATAAGAATAAGGATCAACGCATACACGGAAACAATAAAATAAATTAAATAATATTAATATCTACTCACGATTTTAAAAAACAACATAAACTCATTCATTCAGTATGTTTCATTCAGTGAATACGAGGGCGAAGTGAATTTAGAAACCTACTCTTACTTATTGAATAAACGTGCTTAAAAACTTCAACAAAGGTTTCAAATAAGTTATATACATCATGCATGTGATATTTGAACAGATTTGAAGACTGATACACTTAAAATAGAAATTTCGAACTGAATCAGAAAAAGCCGTTTAAACCAGTAGATAACGGAGATGTTTAAAGCGAATTAGAAACATTTTAACATTAAAAAACACTTCCTCAATAAAAAAAAAAAATAATCTTCAATAAGTAGGGCTTTCAGCAGATCTTGGTAATGGAGTAATCAATTTGCGAGCGTTTACAGGACACAGAATTTAGGAAATGACTCCACTATTTTTTTCCTTGATTCTTCCCCCATCTGTAAAGACATTTCTGAAATTTGAAGACTTTTGTTTTTCAGTTTTAACATTTCGTGTGATGAGGGGATTCTAAGACATCCTCTTAAATCACTGAGCACTGAACAATTTGATTTTTTTTTTTTTTTTTTTTTTTTTTTAAAATTTTTTTGTTTTTGGGTTTTTTTATAAATCCTTTTAAATCATTTTTCCTTTAAAAATTTTTTTTTTTTTTTTTTTTTTTGGTTTTATTAACGAAGCACCAGAAGCAACACGCGGGCTATTGACGAAGGATTTCATAATTTTGAACCTTAGTCAAGTGACGAGGACGACACCTGAAGTGGCTCCTCCCTCTCTTTACTTCCATACCACGCCAACGGAGCTTTGAACGTATACCTTAGTTTTCCCCAACACAAAATGTTAAGTTTGAAAAAAAAAAAAAAGGGGGGGGGGGGGGGCATTCAGTAATGGATTGGAGGAGGGATGTTGGTCAGTGATATTTGAAACATACACACACAATAAACTATAAACTCGTTTCTAAGATTCTTTTCGGAAATGATACCAAATCTAGAGTTTCGAAATCCACCTTAAATTCTTTATTTTGGAAATTGTTTTTATAAAATTAGTGTTGCCATAGCTAATCTAATATTTTATATCTCACCCTTTTCTGTAGATTCCATTAATTGAAGAAAGATGGAGAGAAATTTTTCTTTTAAGTGCTGCAGAGATAAATCTCGTTTCCGATCCCGTGGCACTTCTCGTTGAAACAGGTAAGTCCCATTCTGATCAAGCATTTTTATTCTTGAGGACAGTGTCTCCATCCTCATTTTAAGATGGGAGGGAGGAGGACACAGTTTGCTTCGATCCTAACACCATCTCTGAGGCTCATACAGAAAACTTTTGTTTCTGTTTATTTTTTACAAGCTTTTATTTAACCTGCTAGGTTCAAATGTAAAATATATCTTACCGGTTCAGAATTTGCACTCGAATTTTAATCCACTTTCTATCATTTGATTGAGCTGAAATTTTACATACACGTATAACTTCAATGAATTACGGTATGCTGAAGCAGAGACGAATTTGGGAGGATAGGGACTTAACTGAACAACGCCCAATTGAGTTGAAGTTTTGCACATACGTGTATCTCAAGCAAATCCTTTTGAATTAAAAGCTCTAAATTACATTCCACACTAAAATGAATTGAATAAAGATAAGTAAAAAAAAAACTTTTTAAATCAAACTTTCATTTAAAGATGTACTATAGGGAAAAAAAATGTTTTAATGCAAAATAATGTATGATATATGAGAGGTTGAGGCGTTAGAAAGAGAGAGAGAGTAATGCTTAACTGCATGGAAAAGGGGTTTTTAAAGTTCTCACAGGAAGTAGTGTGAAATTTAGGAGAGTGAAGTGCTACACTGGGAAAAACGGGTATGCAAAATCGAGTAGAAAGTGCTCACTTTTGAATACTTCACATACTCAAAATGGCTCCGATCCCAACGTATTCAAATTTGAGATTCGCACATACTCATTTTTAGTAACAAGCACATACTCAGAATGGCAACTTCACGTACTCACTTTTGAATACGTCACATACTCAAAATAGTTCCGATCCCAACATACTCATATTTGAGTCTCGCACATACTCATTTTTGTACGTACTCAAAATGGAAACTTCACATACTCATTTTTGAATATAATCTTGTATCAATTATGAGTGTGGAATAGAAAAATGAGTGTCATGTATTTATTTGTGAATCTGTTACTGCATCAAATATGAGAATCAAACAATCCAGTGAGTATGTTTTGAATTTATTTTCCGATACTGTTGTTGTATCGAAAATGAATTTTAAACAGTAAAATATATATCAATTAAAATTTTCAGGGAAATAAATAAGCGCTCCTTTATTTGCAAGTATCATTTTCTTCATCTTATATATTATTTTACACTTTATGAAGTTTTTGTTACAAAACTTCCAATTCAAAATTCGGTTGAATCGAAGTTGGAGGGGGCCTGGCAAACTTTAACTTTCTTTTGACGATAAATCGCCAATATGGTTACCATGCAGGTTTGTTTATGGTAACCCTATAAAATCTGTAAAGGGGGATTCGACGCCATCTTTTCTCGCTTCTCATTTGAAATACCCGCCTTGGTGTCATTCTGGTACTTCATTTGCCTTCCAGGCACGACGCAATCTTTTTTTCTCTCTTTCGGAAGCTCCGAGTTTGAAACACCCGCTTTGGCGCCATCTCAAAAAAATCGCCAAGGGGATCCATCAAAGTTCGATTTTACCCAAAAGTCATTCATTTACTGTAACAAAACTGTTACTTTTAGAAACAAAAATGCAACTGTTATGTGATCATAAACTGTAATTTGAGCTTATACCTCAAATTTAAATAAATTCGAGTGGTTTAATAAATCTTTAATTAACGAAAATCGATTCGATTCAAGAGTTAAATTCTTTTCAAAACAAATGTGTCAGGAATCTGAGCTATTAGTTACAGAAGCAATTCAGTTCATAAAGAATTATATTTATGTTTTTTGAAGCAATATATATATAGTTTGTTTCCTATATGTGCAGAAAATGGAGTTTTATTTAAAGTTCAGTCGCTTAATAATAAGTTATTAGAAATATCTTGAAACATTATGATGAATATTAGATTTTCCATTATAAGAAAACTTAGCATTTTTTTCATGTATATTGTTTACATGTGTACAGCATTCCCCCCCCCTCTAATATATATTTACTTTTGAATTAACATCATAATTAAGCTAATACCTAAAATTAATGATTCGTTGTACACAGAAAAAATAAAACCGTATCATATTTTTGAAAAATTTATTCTGAATATCATTCACATAGATATTGGGTATTTAAAAACAAAACATTCACATTTTTGAAACAAGAATATTAAGAAAAATTAATATTTTAACTCCTGCAGATGAAGGCATGTCGCTTTAAAAATTACTTATAAACACAACTATCTAATCCATGCTATATTCCAACTCTATCCCCATTCGTACAACATTGCTTATGTTTTAATGTAGCTTACAATGAGGTATTTAAAATATAGGAAGTTTTCATATGTAAAGGTAAACAGATTTTTCACTTCTTTCAAATCAACAACATTTTGTCAAATTACTGAATATGAGTGAAAATACTTCTAAAAGCAATATATAGTTCTGTTAAAATCCTATACATGCAGAAAATTGAGTTTTATTGAAAGCTCAGTTTTTTAATAATAAGTTATTGAAAATATCTTGCAAACATTATGAAGAAAATTAGATTTTACATAGTAAAAAACTTAGGTGTACAGCCTTTTTTTTTCATCTAATATATATATATATATATATATATATTTCCTTTTGAATTTACATCATAACAAATCTAATACCTAAAATTAATGATTCGCTGTGCACAGAAAAAATAAAACTGTATCATATTTTTGAAAAATTTATTCTGAATATTATACACATAGATATCAGGCATTTAAAAACAAAACATTCAAAATTTTCAAACAAGAATATTGAAAAAAAGAGTAAAATGTTTTAACTTCTACAGATGAAGGCATGTCATTTCAAAAACCACTTATAAAAACTGCTATCTAATTTATACTACAGTCCAACTCCATTTGAAAAAATAAGTTACGTTTTAATATAGCGTACAATGAGGTATTAAAAATTATTAGGAAGTTCTAATATGTAAAGGTAAAAAGATTTTTTATTTCTTTCAAAACAACAACATTTTGTCAGGTTACTAACTACGAGTGAAAATGCTTTTCAAACAACACTGTTTCAAATAAATATACTATTTTTGCATTGTTATTATGTAGACAGTTCTTTAATTTTTCGAAAGAGAAGCAAGTCATCTACACAACCATATAATACAACTATATTTTTGGAATATACTTAACCATTATAGTATAAACTATTACATGTAAGAATTTCTGCTTAGTCTGTGAAACCATTCATTCTATAAAGCAGTTCTTGCTGCTTTGAATTATGAACTTTGACACACTTAGATCCCAAAACATTTGTTATACAAGAAATATATATGTTATACAAGTTTTTTTTTTTCTAAACACGTGTAATTTTTAATTGGTGTTAATGGATTAAAATTTACTCGGACAGAGCTTGTCTCTTTATGATTATAAAAAAATGTCAATATAATAAGATTTTTTTTATTATAATAAGACCAACATCAGAACCGAGATGAATTACAAAGTAATTCATTTCGGCACAAGCATATTAACTTAAAGAAATGCATGAATAAAGTGGTTAAATTGTGTAAATAAAAATACAAGTATCAACATATAAAAGGGCTCCATAAAATGATTGACCCTGTACTTTGGTGAACATTTGTAAGTGTTTTTACAATTTATAATGAATCATACATATCTATAGTATTTGTGTCATGTATCGAATACAAAAGAAATTGTTTTATTTATTCAGTGTGCATAAAGGTTGGAGTTCATGAATAGAATAAAATCTGAATATACTGCACCAAATATTTATTCAAAATTTTGCAATAATTTTGGGCCACGTTATAAAAAGAAACCAAGATATGAAATGTCTGTGTATAAACCTTAATTATATAAAAATCAAATTTTGAATTAGAACACAAACAAGTAGTAGTTTCTAACCCCAAGTCATAGGAGTTTAAATTGGATTACTTAAAAAATGTGAGACAATAGCGATGAAACACAAGACAATCACTTATAATATGATGAACAGTGAGACATAACAGGAAGGATGCCTGATTAGATTGTGAAAATTTGATTCCAAAATATACATTAAATTTGAGTTTAAATTAAAACCATATTCTTTAAAAAATATATATATTCTGAAATATCTTACTCCTGTCATAAAGCATCTGAAATTTACTTCAATTCATAATAAAATTAATCAGGAATAAAAACTATTTTTGTCAACATTTTATTCTGAATGTATCATTTCTAACTTTTTGATTACCACACAGTATTATTGGAACAAAATACAGATGTACAATTCTTCGAAAATAGTAAAACCTTAACACCTTAAATACAAATATATATCTTAAAACAAGATAAAAATGTATAATAATTTCTCTGTCAATTAAAAAAAGACAGTTTCCTTACACACTTATGAAGTGAAAAAAAATGGAATTCTTGTCGAGCATCATCGCTGTATAGTCATCGATAAAAAAAATGTAGCAAAATGGCTCAAAATTTTAACAACACTGCTTTTTGAATACTGTAATGTTATTCTATAAAATATAAGCTTCATACACAAATATTTACATGCATGAAAATAATTTTAATGCAAATTAAAGTAAGAAGTCACCAAGCTACGATTACGATGTAATATGAATACAGACAAAAAAAACACCTGCAAAGCACAAATAACTACTCACAGAAAATCATTTTCAAATCATAAATCAGAAAATCATGATCAATAACATTTCAACAACATTTTTATATCCTAAATAAAAGAATCATTCTGTAGTTCTGTTGTGAGTGAGTCACTGGGAAAAAAAATGTAAACAAACACAGACGCGAAAATGAGTATGCGTACATACTGATTTTAATATTCCTGTATTCTACCGCGTGTAGCGTGGTAAATACGAAATATAGTTCGAAATATTAAAGCAAACCATATTTGTTTTTGAACCCCACTTTGTAAAATACGTTGTCAGTATATAAAAGGAACTTTTATAGTCCTTATATCTGTAATAATTTTTTGAGAATGCTGATTTCCCATTTTTTTTTTTGGTTTTGAATACTTGTAATGTTCACATTCGATAAAGGTATACGCTCAAATCTGATACAAACATACTCATTTCAAAATGAGTACGTCTAGGTATTCATTTTTGAGTATTTCTTTTTTCTCCGTGTAGTATGTCGTATTTATCACTTAATGAAGTCTAGCTTTGTATTAAGCCAAAATGATCACAGGGTTCGAGGAAGTCAGACCGTCGCGCAAGAAGGATCAATGACTACAAAATTGTTATTGTTTAATTAATTCAGTTACACCTTCTCAGCTTGAGGTGAAGAGTGAATTAATAATAATAAACAGAAGAGGAAGAAACATTCAACATACATAAAAAAAAAACAAAAAACATAAGGAATATTAGAAAATGATCCTCAATCTAAATTCGCACAAGCTATCATTGTGGTTGAGGATATTTCCACAATAAGAAATGCATTTCTCAGTATCAGTCTTTTCTTTAGAATGCTCCATCAGGGTTTACCTGTTGGATTTATAACCACGAATCTCTCGAGTGATTTTTTTTTCTGTCTCTTATAGGACTTATTGTCTTTGGTAATTAACCTGAAACGCCCCTAGTATGTCCAAGTGACCCTTCACGGCTCTCTACTTTTCTTCTTGTCATTTCCTCCTCTTTTCTTCCTTTTTCTAATTTACAGATATTTTTCTGTCTAGATAATATATGAATATTTTTTCGTAAATTAACAAGTATCTGGAAACGATTGGCCAATCAGGCCCTTATACCAATAAAATCAAACAGCCTTATTCGAACGACATGGATTATTTCATAGATATTTACCCTCTAAGGGGTTACAATCTTTAGGTAAGTACGAGATTTACGATTTCGAAATTTGGTATTTCCTCTTTAGTGATGTTTGCTGTTCTTACTAAATAAGGAAACATGACACGGAAACGTCCCTGTTGGAGATGGTATCCACCAAGGAAAAATAGGGAGAGCAGTTAATTTAATCACACGTTTATTCACAGTTTCTACGCACCAATCACATATAAACAAATATTTATACCATTTACAAAACTATACAAGCACTCCAAACAGCCCATACTTTAATTCAACCCGGTTTTGCGGTCAGGAAAAATTATATTTAATACAAGAAAAAACCCGCCTTATGCGGTCAAGATCCAAGAGCACTCTGAAAATATTACCCATGAACCCGTGCGCTCTCACTTACACGAGACAAGGCGTCTCCTGGCGGGATCCGAGTAATTTATTTCCAACAGTCCCAATGATATCTATTTTTTTTTTTTTTTTACCTTTCTTCTTGTCATTCCACCATTCTTTTATTGCTGGCTATCACAGATCCGGATCACTGATATACATATATTTTCGTTAAATAACAAGTACTTGGATGCTACTTGGCCAAATATGCACCAATAATACCAATAAGCCATCAAAATGTCACCATATAGTTACTAAGCTAGATTATGTGGTTTACTTCAGCTTTTACTATTTTTGCATAAATATTCTCTTGGAATTAATGTATGGTTGCCAAGTTCATTTATAGTTGTGTTAATGTCGCACTTAGAAGCAACACGAATGCTTTTGGCAACAGACCTAATAATTCTGAACCTCGATCAAGTGGTGAGCAAGAAACCTGTGCTGGTACCCCACTCTACAAACTTTCCCACCATCTTAATGTGAAGACGTGCTGCATCGAGAGATTTAACGTGTATCAGTCCCATTGGATTGCTGGTCTTTAAGTGTAATGAGGAATCAGACTTACGAGTTTACAAAAATAACGTCGACCACGAGCTCGCAGCTATGACCACTCGGCTATTGCGACCACCATTTTTTCAGCAAACAGCATCAAAATAATTATATTTAGCTTTCTCTAAATTGGTTACGTACTTTTTAAGTCACTTACTCAAGTGTTAAGATACCTGTTCAAATTTTGGTTTTGCCATCTAACTTTGGTTCGAAATTACTAGATCCGTCGCCAATAGTCCTTTCTATTTGCTGTAGTGAAACTTCAATACAGGCAACCAAGAATTGTAACAAATGATAAGAAAAGATAAAATTATAATCTTCTGTTTCAAAAAGTTTATCGAAATTGTTTATTAACGCGGTACTTAGAAGCAGTACGAGAGATATTAGCGACGAACCTCGATCAAGAGACGAAAAAGTCACTAAGTTGGGGCCTCCCTCTCCAAAGTTTCACACTACGACAATGGGAGGACTTGGAACCTCGACAGATTTAACGTACACCAGCCCTTTATATGGTGGGTAATTAGCGGCGTCACGAACCTACTACTCGAATGAAACAAAGCCTGCCGCGAACTCAACATCATGCCCACTCGGCTACTGTGGCGTCATGGGTTCGCCAGAAGTAGTAAATAAATGAAGCGGCCTAAATAAAAGCAATCCTCATACTTTGACTGCAACCCATTGAGTTAACCTGAACACAAATTTTGAATTGAAGCTTATCTTTTTCTCCCATTCATGCAGATATCTCAGCGGAGCCTTCGGATTCAAATCAAACGTCGAGATTGAGCAGCGCAGCAACAACTTTTTGCTCCATATTGACCCAAATCCGACAGCTACGCATGGATTCTAGAGAATACTATTACCTGAAACTCATTGCTCTGTTTAAAATAAGTAAGTTACTTTCATTTCTACAGAATAACATTTGAATTTATTCCACGTAAGAGATTTTTTTTTGCTATTTCAGGAAATTTGATTGATGAAATTGATTATTTGTTTAAAAGTCAATTTTAATCTCGTAAATCGTTAAAGATTGTCTTCTCGGTTCGTAGAAAATATTCTATCACTAATATTTAATTCTGACTTTACTATAGAGTGCAACACATTTATATATACCACTAATTTCCTTTCAAACAAATTCCTCCCCTCTCCTACAAAAACCGTCCCAATATTCATTTCCTATATTGTTATGACAAATTGATACTTACCTTTATGTTAAAGGGGGAAATGGTGTACTCATAGAATATTTCAAATTCTTAAGGATTGATAAGCGGATACATGTATTATAATCTTTAGGGTTTATTTTAATATTGCCATGTTTTTTTCTGTGAGAAAATTTGTTCCGAATTCGAGTTATTCATATGCTTCGTGATATTAGGCAAAAGACAGTCTCAAACATTTATTTTTCTTTTTGTAATTTAGTTTGGATTGAAGTTTAGTTTCATTTATTTCTCTCTCCTTTGTGATTTACTTATCTTGAAGGAAAATACACTTAATTTTTTTTCTTTTTTAAAAAATTCGCTTGTTCCATAAAATGCAACCCAATAAATGAAGTTTGTAAGTTGGCAAATTTCTTTCGTTTTTTCTCCTCGGGTTTCCAATTTGAAGTGGAAGTAATAATAATGATGTTGTTAATAATGGTAATGATGACGTTGAAATAATAATAACAATAAATAAATAACTTTCAAAAAAAGTCCGTTTTTTTTCACTTTGACTTTTTTCGGTCTTAAATATTCCCCAAAAAATTCCTATTGTTTTTACTTAAAAAATGAAGAAGAGAAAGGAGACGAATTAATTTATTCGAAAGAGTCCTTGGGTCTGTTTACGATAATTTATTTACGATCACACAATGACAAAAAGATCCTGAACTCGATAATGACACAATGAACTTCACGGTAGAAATCGAACATTGGAATTACAATTTCTTAAAATTATTTAATTTATAATGGTTACGGAAACGGTTATTATAAAATTAATAACTAATTCAATAAATAATAAATACATTAGGCTAAAATAAATGTTTAAAAAAACATTAAACTGGAATAATTAATTCAGAATTTTCATGAGCAAGAGCACTCGTCATCCGTTAAGAAGCCAAGTTCTTGTACACTAAATATGGGGTGCAATAGGATCACATGATTTCATCAATTCGATCCAATACTCATCACCCAAATCAAATTATAACACCTTCAATTTTTGCAAAGAAAATCGGATATCAAGGCCTTCTAATTTTTCATGCGATTTGTTTCGGTAAAAAACATTATACAACAAATTATTTTCATTAAATAAATTTTTTTTTTTTTTTTGCAGATCTTATATTTTCCCAATTTTTTCCAATTATGTGTTTTTCCTCCTTAAAACTCTGTTATACTGCTTTTTTTTTTTCACTCCGTGAACATAGCGTATAAGTTAATAAAATTTAATTTCTTTTTGTTGTTATTTCAGACGTCTCCCGGAAGTTGCAAAGCCTTCAGAATTCTGAACAAGTCAAGACTTGTTACAATTTTCTTCAGACCACGCTCATAACTTACGTGAATACGATGTACTCCAATTCCCTTCGATTCACTAGCTTGATGAGTGTATTGTCGCTCATGAACTGTATAAGTGACGACACTATCAAAGAACTGTTTTTCAAAACAACTGTGGAAGCCGCGTCCTTGCACAAATTAATGACCTGCCTTTATGCGAATGAACATAATTCCACTGTGTGTACATAAGTGTATATAAGTTTCTAGAAATAAGTTCTTCTGTATATAAGTTTCTAGAAATAAGTTCTTCTGTATATAAGTTTCTAGAAATAAGTTCTTGTGTATATAAGTTTCTAAAAATAAGTTCTTGTGTATATAAGTTTCTTAAAATAAGTTCTTGTGTATATAAGTTTCTAAAAATAAGTTCTAGTGTATATAAGTTTCTAGAAATAAGTTCTTGTGTATATAAGTTTCTAGAAATATTGTGAAAGGGAGGAGAGGAAACTCGAATGAAAGTTTTTCTTTTTTTTTAAAAAAAAAAGAACACACACATCAGAAAAATTATTGAAAAAGAAAACTACTTTGAATATTATTAAAAGGAATACCACAGAAATTATATAGCGAAGAATTTGTCAGATTTAATCGAAAAATTCAATAGAATACCTTCTTTGATGTAAAATAACACTAGTGAAAATCGAGTTTTTTGAATATGGGTTTTCTTTCAAACTTCATAGTAAGTAATGTAATTTTAAGTAGTAACATAATTTTTATACCTTACATTTTAAGAGCAAAACGGGACGATGAGACAAATTGAATTTATTCAATAATTAGTTTCAACAATTTATTTTATTATTTGACGTTTATTACATTGATCATTTAAAATGAATACGTGTAAAATTTTCTTAGTTCAATTAAGCTGTATGTTAATCAATTAAGCTACATGTAATTGAATTAAACCAAACGATAAATTATGTTATTAAATTGATTTAGTTTAGTTTTTATTAACGTCTCACTAGAAGCAACACGAGGGCTATTGGCGACGGACCTCGTAATTTTGAACCACGGTCAAGTG
The DNA here is from genome assembly GCA_019974015.1 of Nephila pilipes. Lineage (NCBI taxonomy): Eukaryota > Metazoa > Arthropoda > Arachnida > Araneae > Nephilidae > Nephila > Nephila pilipes. The sequence continues at coordinate 348,196 of BMAW01059855.1, read as the reverse complement.
ACGAGGACGACACCTGAGCTGGCACCCCCTCTCCTACCATCCACACCACGTCAAAGGGAGGACTTTGGGCCCCGAACAGATTTAACGTGCATCAGCCCCGGCTACACGGTGGGTCTTTGGCGACCAAGGATCGAACCCGCGACTGAACGAAAACCGCCGGTCGCGAGTCCACGACCTTGACCATTAGGCTACCGCGGCCCTTATATTAAATTGAATATATCTAAGCTACATGTAATTAAAATTAAAAGCAAATGATAAATTACTAAACGACAGATTTAGAGACCATTTGGCGACTTGGTGAGAAACTTGGCGTAGAACCTAATTTTTTTTAAAAAATAATCAGTTTTAATCAATTAATTTTTATTAATTGTGATTAAATTATCGTATAGTTATCCAAAACAATCGCCTACAGAACATTTCAGTTTAATTCAGCACTTGAAAAGAAGAGGAAAAAAAAAAGCTTTTAAAGTTCAGAGTCATGCAAAGTTACAAAGTGAGTTAAAGAAAACCCATTCAAAAAAAAGGGAAGAGGGACTAATCTCTTGTAATAACTTACTGTAAAATCTTCTTGAATTTCAGATTCTTGAGAAGTCATGCTCACATGACAGATGCAATCTCGTGTTACCAACCAAACACGAGATTGTCCTTGAATCTCACAGAGGTGTCAAAACTTTTGTTTTTTACAGAAATTCTTTTTTAAAAATACATCTATGTTAATATTAACGCATGTAAGAAAAATGCACTTGATTTCAAGAGATTTTAAGAATATAAAAAGCAAAATGTTTTTTTTTTTTTAAATTTCAAAATGATTTTGAAAAATTTTAACGTTAGCATTTCATTATCTAATTATTACATTTTAAGTGGAATTTTCAGGTTCTGTGACAAGTATAAGATTGATGTTAGCTTTGATTTCAATAAGAAACACGTGATTGCATTTTGTCATGTGACCGTCAAAGAGCCCATTATCTAAAGAAGTACACGTCGGAGTAAGAAGTTCATTTTTATTTTTATATCTTATAACATGATTGTCCAAAGTAAGTTGGAAGATTCGAGAATATTCTTTGTTTTATTTATGTCTCAGAATAGGTTTATTTAAAATGCATGGATTTTAATTAAAAGTACAGTCTAAAAATAATCAAGGTTTTTAAGAATTTTTCTTTTGCTCATGAATGGTCATTCTTATAGTAAATTTTTTTAAAAAAAATTGAAAATTTTTGCTTTGCTAATTTTATTTTAACAAGTTTTTAAGTTTTTCACCCTGAAAGTTCTGGAAAAAGTAGAATTATTCAAAATGAATATTAATTTGCGAAAAATAAGCGTACTTCTGACCCCAGACTTCCCAGAATAAATTACTATAAGAAATATCCTTCAATTTCCCAAAGCATTTTTATTTTCACAAGCAAAATATTCTAAAGTACAAAAGCGTTGCCAATGTCTACAACAAAAAACAATGAAAACAGACAATTTTTCTGTAAAAATCATTTATAAAAATTAAGTATATTAAACAAGAGAAAAGGATAAATTATTAAAGCAGAAGTTAATATTCTGTTCGGAAATTAAAATAAAATCAGACGATAACATATTAAATTAAATATACCTTAGTTATATAAATATACATTAAGCAAATTGAATGCAATTATTGTATTCAAATGCAGTGTAATGTCAATCTTTTAAATCTAACATCGTAAATCCTTTTATTTTATGCTCCCCCCCATTTTTTTTGACGCCATGTTCTCAAAACAACTTCATGTTATTGCATGTTCACAACAACAAACGCGGTACCATTTTAATAAAGAATGCAAACTGCACGGGGATCTATTTTTTCAAGGGAAGTCGTAAATTTTGTACCCTCTGTAAACTCGAATGTACGGACTATGAGAGATTATTTCCTAAGCGATTTTTGAAAATTTTTTTGACGTAATTTAAAGACCAGAAAACCCACAAACGAATCAATAAAATAGAGGTAAAAATGTTTTTAAAAATTGCGAAAAAAATGCAATTGCGCAGCACCTTTCATTATTATTATATTTTTTAATTTTGGATGCATTTTATTGCATTCCAATAGATAAAATAGTATATAGATTTCAGAACAGTTGTAGAAATTCCATAAAATTAATGTTACGTTTACGCAATCCAAATGCCTGTAGACGGGAGCTTTAAGCATGTTATTTATTGGATATGCTGTACAATATAGATTGCAATTCAACCTCCCCTATTTTAAAGGAATGTAAAAAGGAAAAAAAAAAAAAAAAAAAAACCTACCTTTTATGAAAATTTATTGCTCAATGGATTACAGATGTGGAATTATGTTCATAATATCGAAAACTTGAGGCGATACATTCCCTGAAACAAAATGAAATGCTTTGTTTTAACGATTTTGTGAAAAGGATTATATTTTCTGTGTATGTGTGTGTTCGTCTTACTTTAAATCTTATAAACATGTCTGTGATAATAAATAAAATTGTGTATTGTTATATTTTAACTACTCGATTATAGGTTTAGTGATTTTGCAGAAAAAAAAAAGTGAAAAAAATTAAGGACTGATCAATAAAAATTCATGTTTGTTCTACAAAATTATATTTGTATTTTATACTCTGTGGAAATTGATGTCATAAAATATAGGTGTATGTAATTTTCTACTTCCCTTGATTTTAATAATTGTAGTTTCAGTTCAGAGTTTTTGGAAATATTAAGCAATATTTTTCTGTAAATACATTATCTAGTGATGTGCAACTTAGGTAATTATAAATGTGCTTGTGATTGTTTATTAACGTCTCACTGAGCAACATCATGAGGGCTTTGGGCCACTAACCTTATAATTTTAAATGATTATGAGATGTTGCGAGAAAAATAAAAGAAAATGGAACTACAAATTTGGTAAAATATCAATCATAAAGTAGAACTGATACAAATCCTTAAAAATTTTGATTTATATGTTTTAAATTAGAGTTTCTTCTTGTCAAAAGACTTTAGTGTAATTTCAGAATTTAAAAAAAAATTAAAAGGAATTAATATGTATTTAATTTTTTGCTTTGTTTTTGTAAACTATAGAACTACAATAAAGAAATGTTTACAATGGCTTATTTTGTCTGAATTTCAAATTTAACCTATGACATGAATCGTTTTATTCAAGGCTGTATACACTTAATGTGAAAAACTGCACGATCTTCACTCGGATTTTGTTTTAGAAAAATGAAACTTTAATTAATATTAACTATATGATTTAATTGTCAAACAGAGCAGTGTTCATCAAAACATAATTAATATTTATTCCAATCTATCCAATTTTCCCTGCATACATACAAAAAAAAAGTTCAACATTTTGTCATCTATATTTGAATGCAAATTAATTTTGATTCAACATGTTAAAATAAAACAATTTCATGTTAATTCATTGTAAAATTTTAAATAAGCTATACTATTAAATAGTATATGAATAAATATTCATTCAAGCTTACATTTATACAAGGAAATTTTTCTAAATGAAAATGTTTGGATATGTATGAATTTTGTTCTTTAACATTAGAAGAAAACAACTTTAAATCTTTCATCTACCGGCCATTTTGAATTTGTGAACGTGATGTTAATCCCATAGAATTATTGCGTAGCTTCTCAATTAGTGACCTTTTCATCAACTTGATTGCAACAGGAGATCATCTAAATAATAAAAAAAGAAAGCAGGGGAAAGTTTCTGTAGGATTACAGTTTCCTTTCCTTTTTTTGATCATAGGAAAAATAGTTCAAAATACACATTTTCCAAAATCGAATGAAAAATTTAGTCACACATAAACCTAATTAACCAACCAAGAGACAATTCTTTTAGTTAATGGCAAAATAGCCAATCGAACACTTTTCAAACTAAAGTGTTTTCTGAATATCTTTTCTGGCCAAATCGTAATCAATCAGTCAATCAAATTTCCATTCCGTTGGCCCTTTGGTACGAAATCTGTTATTTCGTAACGCATTGCGTAAGGAACGCTAATTTTTTAAATTTTAATTCTTTCAAATACATTTTGTTGTATCTCTCAAGGGCTTATTTTCTTTAGATAAGTTTGGTACGACTAGAGATGCCTGTGTGATTTTCTCCCCATCCCCATGGGATTCACTGTTTTTCATAATCAAGCGATGACCCTATCGATTTTTCCTTATTTTCAAACCTTCCTATAAAGCAATGCTTACTTCTGTCTTCCTTTTATTCGCATTATATCTTAAATCTCTGATACACATGTAACTTTAATCACATGGTAAATTTAGTTGCTAGTACATTAACGAGTTTTGAGGCAGTTTGGTTTAAAATATGGTCTTTACGCGAATCTAATCGACCAATAAGTCAACGATTTTGTAGTAATCAAGTTAATAAAGCAATCTGTACTTGAGAAGGTAATCAGAAATTATATAATGTTAACATAAAGTCCTTGAATTCAAAGTGTCTAGTATGTATACGGGAACCTTTAGATTTTCTTTTGTGATCAATTGATTACATTGAAAATAAAATGGGTAATCGGTAGTAGTTGCAGTATTTGAATTCTAAGAAGTTGTAACACTTTTAAACCAATAAAATGCAAAAAAAAAAGAACGAAAGAAAGAAAAACTTAACCTTAGTTTTGTATCAATATTTAAATTTACATATTTTCAATTCGTGAATTCGTTGAATTTATGCCAAAAAGTAATTTAAATTAAATGTTATTTAAGCTGTTTTTTGTTTCGAATTAATGTCTCTCCATAGCTACACAAAGCTTCTGGCAGTGGAATTCGTTAGTCTGAACTACGTTCAAATGACGAGTCTGAGCTATTACCTCTAGCTCCTAACGTCCTCACTACATGAGGGCTTTAAGCCTCATAAGAAGTTAACGAGAAGCAATCACCATTTTAAAAATGAGGTTAAGTTTAAAACTTCTAGAAATTTCATTGCAATTTTAAAATTCTCAGTAAAACTAAGGATATATTCACAAATTCAATACCGAGTAATCTAAAAGTTATTCATGTAATAAAATTTATGTATCATAACGTAGCTAAAATATTTCTGCAATAGTTTGGCCAAAGTTTGTCAAAAAATTTACAGTAAAATATATGAAATATAATCACTAGCTTTTTTGTCGTTTGTTAATATTTTCATTCTTTTTCTTCAAAATAAAATTAACTTATGGAATTACACTCTAAATTATCACATTATTCTCGCTTTCCGCAGAGTATTAAAAATCCCTTACAAAAGACAAATAATTATTATAATACCACGTTACTATCTTAATTATCAATACCACTGCTGTTCTTGCATAAATTTGCCAGTATTGCGAAAATTTATATTAAGAAATTTCGATATTTTTGACTTTGGAAAATTACATATTGAGAATGGGGTGTCTGCTTTGGTGTCGATCTCGTCATCAGGCCATGGTTCAAAATTACAAGACGTATTTGACTGTCTTTATTGGATTTTTGTGTCTAGCAGAAATATACATCAGAAGGGTTCATTATAAAAACAATAGAGTTGTCTTCAATCACCAAAAAAATTATTTTTTATTACTTTATTCAAATCGAATGGAGATTCTTTTTCAATTCAATTTGATTTCATTTTGCATATTTTATTATAGCTGAATCCTTCCTGTTGCTTGTCCTATTTCTATGTCCCAACAAACAGAATATTATGTATTCATGTTACATCGTTACAAGTACCAAACATAGACAAAACACGTACACTGATTTCATTCATACTTTTATAGCCAAAGAGACTCCTAAAAATTTTGTTTGAAACTAATTCTCGTTACATAAAAAATAAAATTATTATTCAAAGTTAAAATTTATTATTGAAAATTAGTTTATCTAATATATACATTTGAAAGTATGTTCTTTATTCGAATCCACACCAATCATCGTATTACTCCAATTTTTTTAATTAGGATGCCTCGCTAAAGTGTGGAAAGAGCCATAATTAAATTCAAGGGAAAAAAACACATATTTTTTTTTGTGATATTTACTCCTCCCCATCTTTTCCTCATTTACTCCATGTTTTCCAGAAAAAGCCTCTTTAGGTTGAGTTTCCAACAAAATCGAATGTTTAAAAAGTTTTCCTGGTTCTTTATACAAGTCCATATTTTAATGAAACTTTAATGTTGGAGATATTTTATTAACTTAAAAAAGAACCGGGAAAAAATATCAATAAGTGGATTTAACATATTTTCTTAAGTTATACACTCAGAGAGGAAATTCTTATCCTTTTCGTTCTTTTTCCCATTCCGCGATGGAAGGTTGTCTCTCACAAAGCATAGCCGAAGGGTATATTACTCACATACTATAGCACCTTTTATTTTGTTTCTAACTATTTTAAAATTCTTTTATTATATTCCATTTTTAAAAATTCCTCTGAGTGAATAACTTTTATTCCAGTTAGTATTAATATACATTTCGAATCGACCTATTGAAATATAAAATGTTGTCTTTGTCTCAGTTTTTTTTTTTTTTGGTTATTTTACTTCAAATTCTTTTTTAAGGCGATATAATTCAAAATGATAATATGTATATATATATAACATTCCATATATATATACGAGCTCAATTGCTATTTAAAAAATTATGACAAATTTCCTTTACTATTTAGTTTACAGCCATCTTAAAGATATGCATTATATGTATATATCAGAATAGTGAAAAAAAAAAAAACAATATTTCAAGAAATTTGTAAATTTTTGAAAAAACTTTAATATTTTTTCAAAATGGAAAAAAGAGAATGATATAGTTAAATTGTAATAGGCTTTAGTCTGTTGGACTGTTAAGCAGTATTACTTTAGAGTTATGAGCCTAAATATCTCTATCAACAAAATATAAGACAAAAAATAATTATAATACCAAAAAAATATTAGTTGAAAAAAAAATTTGAAAATCAAAATCCAAAGAAAAAATTAAAAAGAAAATCACCAAAAAAAAAAAAAAAAAACAAAAAAAAAAAAAAAAAAATTAAAAATTAATAGAGAAATAAAGATTTTTCTAAATATAACATTCCATGTGCATTAATAATACAAAGAAATAAAAATTAATTTGAAAATTTATAAAACACAAAATATTCAAATTTAGAGAAAAATGATTTATCACTATATTTATTCAGCAATGCTTTCATTTCAAGTTATAAAAGTACTTGAAAAAGCATGAAAATGAGTCAAAAAAATGCTACATAGCTAAACACTGTCAATTTTCACACACTCTCAACTCTAAAAATGCTTTTTTAAAATTTGCGAGAGAATGCAAACTAATTCTAGAAATTCTAGAATTCTATTTTAGGAATGAAATTCTAGAAATTCCCTTTATATAATAATAGGCCAATACAACAATTAAGAAAATTAAAAAAAATTATAATCAAGAAAATACAAAATCAAAATTTTTTTAGGGGAAATCAATCCTTTATGACGTAAATTTTTAAACTGAATTTTAAAATGCAAAGGAACAAAATATAATAATTATTTAACATCTATTAATCTGGGTCAAAACTAAATTTAAAAGGAAAATTTACACACACACACACACGCAATATACAAAAAAATATACTTTAAAGAAAAATGAAAAAAAGCATGAAAATGAGTCAATTTATTTTGAATATTGGAAGACATGTAACTAATTTGATATTTCTCAGTAAGAAATCACATAAAATGTTCCTAAAATATTTAAACTTAAATTTCTACTAAAGAAAGGAACTTTAATAATAAGGAAACAATAATTAATTTTTTGTCACAAATATTACTAATGATCATATTCTCAATTTTTAAATTAACATCTCCAAAGGGCGTTCCATACAAACTGAGAGTAAAGTCATAAAAAAAAATTAAGAAATATACTTACAACAAAAAATAAAACATTATTTTTCAAAATACCTTCCCTGAGATGATATACAACGGTCCCATTGTTCAATTCACTTTTCAAAACAAGCAGATAGGCTTTTTTCTGGAAGCTGCTTCAAAGAACATGCCCTGCTGAAATAATGTCCGAATATGTATTGAATTTTCTGCCACGGAGCTTCTCTTTCAATGTCAGAAACAGCCAGAAATCCTATGTTGCGAGATCTGGACTGTAAGGGCTATTTGGCATGATTTTAATATTGCATTTATTAAGATATTGCTGAACAGATGTAGCGACATGCGTGCGTGATGTGATGTTTACCAGTTTATGACGCTTTCTCGATGTGTTGCTGAAAAATTTTCGTGAATGAAACATAATATTCACCTTTCATAGTAGTTTTGGGAGGCACAGCATATTGATAGATTACACCTTTTTGATCAAAGAAAAAAATCATGACGTCCTTTCCATCAGATTTGGTTTGTTAGAGTTCTTTTGGAGACGGAGAATCAGAGTGTTTCCATATACTTGGGACATGTTAAGATGATCAAAATGATACACCTAAGTTTCATCACTTGGTATTGCAATTTTTGGGAGATTCGGATCATTTTGAAGCATCTGTTTCCACTCACAACATTAGCAAATTCTTGTTTGCGTTTATTCTTTAGTAAGGTGATGAGAAACCCATCTGCAAATTGTTGCGCAGAATGATCGACATTTTCAAAATGTTAGTTGATGCTGCTTTTTTCTTACATGACATCCACCAATTTTCTTGCAGATTGTCCACACAGAATTAACATTTCAATCATTCACAGCACTTCATGGTCAGCTGGCTTAGGAACCAGTTCTGCAGACTTTTGTCTGCTGAACTGCCCTTTTTAAACTGATCTTTTTTCCTTTTTTGAAATCACTATGCTACTACGTAAAAAAATTAACTTAGTTTTTATGGAATGCAATTGGTAAAAAATCTATTTCAAATTTGTTTATATTAGTTTTGATGAAATTTATTACAACATTACAAATATGAATTAAATTTTTATGCTTATTAAGATTATTGTTAAAATGTATATTATCGTAGCACTTATTCACAAATCTAATACTACAATATTCCATTTTTTTGGTTATCGTAATTAAAATCATCAATTTTATATTTATGAGCTTAATAATTATAAATATTCTTAATAACATGCAGGCAAGTACTATAAATTTTATTAACTTTAAAAGCAAAATGTCTAAGAATTTCTCTTTTCTTCAGACTAAAAAAAAAGTATTTATCTATAATATTTTTAATATTGAAATCATTAACCAATTTATTATTTAAGATCTTTATTCTTCTTTAATTAGCCACCATATCCACACTCTTTTTTTTATGTTTCATCTATGTTTTTCTTTTATCTTGTATTATCTATGTTTTTCTTTTATCTTGTATTATCTATGTTTTTCTTTTATCTTGTATTATCTATGTTTTTCTTTTATCTTGTATTATCTTTGTTTTTCTTTATTATTTCTTATGTTTCTATTTATGTTTTTCTTTTATTATTTTCTTTTATCTATGTTTTTCTTTTATTATATGTATTATTTCGAATATTAGACATTTTGTAACTTCAATTCCCATAAAAATATTCTTTGTTGTTAGCTTGTTTCAGAATTTGAATTATATTTTTATTAAAAATTATAGTATTAATACCTTATGGGTAAAAGTATTGTAAGCTTCAATATAATAATAATTTTCAAGCCATAATATTCTTTTATAATTAAGTACAACCTTAATAATAGTTAACTCAATATTTTCAACTTTATGTGTAAAAAGTGTCGAATTTCAATTTTATTACAGTTTTTGATATCCTTTTAAAGAGTTATTCGTATGATAATTAAGTTATCACAAATTTTACATTTCTGTAAATAAATACAGTTATATGTTTTGCAAAAACATTATTTTGTGTTGAATCTGGGCCCCCCCCCCCGTGCTCCATTAAATATGATGCATTTATATTGTTAAGGATTTTACTTGACTTATATTTGACCATCCTCCCTTCCTTCCCGTGAGAAATTAGAAACCTTTATAACACAAGAAATTATTTAATTTTTAATGTGTGTAACTTCTTTGTTGGATAATTTACTGATAGAAAAATTACAAGAACTCTTAATATAACTATAGAGATTCATTTGTATAAGAAATAAATATTGAAAAATAAGCATACCAAAAAGAGATTTCGAACAACGAGAAATTCCCTTTTTTGATGAGTTGTTTTGAAGATGTCATGGCCTTATCTTTCCAGACGGCCTTGTACCAGTTCAAGTATCATCCTCGTCGCTTGATCTCTTGGCTCAAAATTACTAGATCTCCCTCCAGCAGCCCTGGTATAATTCTAGAGGGAGAAGTTGAATGTCGAAGATACGTAGTTTTCCGGAGTTCCTTTACAATGAAAAAGAAATACATCCGCATCAGAATTGTTTAATTCCAAACAAATCAAATTATACCGGTTATCCATATCATAAATTATCTTATAATAAAAATTTCACATCAGAAATATAATCAAGCCTATTTTGATAAGGGTAAATATATAAAAATAAGCCTATTTTGATAATCAAATTTTGAAATATTGTGGAACAAAATTCAATAACTGTTCATGGTTATATGATACTCATGACCACGGTTGTCTAAGAATTAAGTCGCCGGCTCACTGCCAACATTGTTTTCGTCGAGTCGTGGGTTCGAATCCTGAAGCTACTAAAGACCAGCCGTGTAGTGGGGCTAATGCGTGTTAAATCTGATCAAGGTCCCAAGTCCTCTTATTGGCGTGGCGGCTAAGTTTGGAGAGGGAAGGGCCACCTCGATCAGGTGTCTCCTCATAACTTGACCGGGGTTCAAAATTCCAAGGTCCGATGCCAATAGCCCTCGTGTTTCATCTAGGTGCGACTTTAATAAACCATCACATCACATCAAGAAATGATACTCAACCCGTCAGTGGGAACGATGATTCAATCTGACCACATCTTCTTCCATGAACAGATCTACAAAATAAAGTTTATCAGATCTTTATTTATCCATAAATCTATCTTTAAACTCAATCATTATGAATAGCTCATATGCAGTAGGTAAAGATGATGTGTTATTTCTTCCCAAATGGATCAATCTGACCTAACATTCCCATCAAAGAGACATTTTTACAATATGGTTCACTCACCTAAGGTTTCCTTTACCTGATCTAAAAGATCCCCTCAAGGACTAACCTTCTTTAAGTAAATACAGAAAATATGACTCCGAGATATCCTAGCGACCTTCCCCCCCCTTTGGGGTGTATTGTCTTTGATAAGCACAGGTGATGTGCTCCAGGATACCCTAGCGATCCTTCCTTACTTTCGACTCTTCTTATCAACCAATATTTACCTTTTTTCTATTTTTGTTCAACGTCTAGAACACAGTTACAGCTTGTTGGGCACAGCATAGCCACATCTGGCTCTTGCGCTATTAATCACCACTACAATCACTCATTGGTCCAAAACATACAGAAAATACACGAGCTTATTGTATATAATGTATATTTGTCAAGCGATGAAGATGTTAGTGTGATTAAGTGTTGTTTATTAATGTACTGAAAAGCAACAGGAGGGCTATTAGAAACGGACCTCGTAATTTTGAACCTCGGTCAAATGATGAGGCAGATATTTGACCGAGAGGGCACCTCCCTCTCCAAACATCCATATCATGCCTATAGCTGAACTTGGAACCTGTTCCAGGTTTAACATGCATCAGTTTCTCTACATGGCGGGTTTTTCAGTGGCAACAGGGCTCGAACCAACGACTCGACGGAAACAACACTACGTGCGAGTACACGACTATGAGTACCGAGTACCGCAGTCCCGATGAAGATGTTGATGGTTCACTATTTAAGTAAGAAAATATACATAATGTAGATTCTAAACTCGAAACTGACGTAGTTGGGTGCATTGGAACATCACTAAACTTGTTATGTGAATGAAAAATTTCAACAGAAGAAAACTTAATCACAACAAAAAACTAAAAACATATCTCGGTATTCCAATCGCAGGACGAAGGTTTTATTAATTTAGTGAAAGTAACTTTCAAAAAAAAGTTCTTTGCAAAGAACAGATTTAGCCACTCAAGGAGAGCATTTTTTATATATTTTTTTAATATAATTATTATTAAATTACTTAGTTAAATATGGAATTAAAGTAAACAATGAAATATCGAGAAATGGGCAATAGTAAATTTTTTTGATATTAAAATCGAAGCAAACGATAAATTATTAAATTGAATATTATATTAGCTACATGTATTTAAAATGAAAGCAATCTATAAATTATTAAATTTAATGTATTTATGATAAATGTAATTAAAGTTGAATGTTTTTAAGTTAAATGTAATTAAAATTAAAGCAAACGATAAAAAAATTGAAAAGTGATCTAACTAAAACAATAGCCCCTTGGGTGGCTAATAATTCGAACCTTTTAAAATCTCCTCACCCCCCATCATCTTCTCACCTCCAAAAGTAATAACTGCTACACTAAATGCATGGGTAATACGTAGAAGCATTAATGCAAGAAATGCTTCCTCTTTTTGTCGAAGTCCTGCAAAAATAATTTACCAAATTGTAGTGATTGAGATAATGTTAAGTAATCATATTTTTTTAGTTGTACCCATTTATTAGTCTGAGACAATGTTCATTATAATTTTCAAATGCGGGTATATTATGTAATTTACATTAAACTAGGGATTTAAGAACAAAAAAAATTTTACTTAATAATAAAAATAATTACGTAATTGAAGAGTGCTTTAAACTGTTCCAAATAGACTAATGGGTCAATTTGATTCAACTTTTCCTCCAACGTCAATTAATTTCGAGTACCCACTGCTGAATTAATTATTGTTTTCATCTATACGCTCTTGATACCCTAAGAATAAAAAATATTGCCGCAGGAGCCGAGTGGTTATGCTCGCGAGCTCGTGGACGGCATTCTTTTTCGTCGAGTCATGAGTTCAAGTCTCTGTGCAATTAAGAACATGTCGTGTAGCAGGACTGGTACACGTTAAATTTTTTGAGGCTCCAAACCCTTCCCGTTGATGAGGTATGGAAGCTTAGAGAGAGGGTCCCCAGGTCAGGTGTCGTTCTCGTTCCTAAACTGAGATTCGAAATGATGAGGTCCATCGCCAATAGTCGTCGTGTCGCTTCTAAGTGCGACGTTAATAAACAACGATTCTACGAATAAAAGCAAGAAAAGGAATTATTCAGTGCGTAATACTACTCATAATACTACTAACTAGTATTGGATGGCCAATACTAGTTACTGCCGTGTCTAGACCAAATAAATCATAATTTGTACAAACACGTCCGGAGCGCAACTCTGTTTACTTTGTCCGAATGTTTATTTTTCCAGCCGTTCCCGGAAGCAAAAAAAAGGAAGGCATCTCGGGAAAGGTAGATAACCTTAAAAAAACAAATAACACTGCAAGCACGAAGTTTATATTCAGAATATTTTGCTCTGTTCCTCTTTTGTCAGGTTTTTTGGTTGACGTGGTCTTTCAGAGTCCGATTCTCAATTGTGTTGTCCCGACTTCCCATCTCGAAGTCGGACGGGACTCTGTATGGCTTCCAGCAAATCAGAAACCATATGCAGCACCCATCACTCTGCCTTCCCTCCCGTTCAATGCCAACCCCTGGAGGGAACAATTCACTTCAAAAAGCCGAACAAAATAAACTCCATTTTCACTGTAGAGTGAACGTTGGAAGTAAAAATTGGGTTAATGCGCATGTTCTGATTTTGTTTTTCTCAAAATTGTAAAAGGAAAAACATATTTCTTCCCTGCTATCCATAATTTTTTATATTTCATGGATAAGTCAAAAGTTAAAAGCAAATAATAAAAAATCGTAGCAAAGTTATCAATGTAACACAATAAAACACCAAATGTGCTAGCAATGTAAAAAACAACAACCATATATTAATATTCCTGATTATTTAAAAATGTGATACAGAAAGTTTAAATGTGTGTATGTTTATATCACCATTAATGCCAGTACTTTCACCAGTAATGAAGTTAATTTTAAAAAATATACTATAGCAATGAAAAATTTATTTTAAAGTTCTTAAATGAAATGTGAATAAAAGTTTTTGAGAAATTTAGTATTTATTTTTTTTACTTATAGATAGATATACTGTAACTTTAAAAACACAGTCGAGAAATCAAGAAATGACAGAAAATAGAGATAATTACTTAGAAATTTAAAATAACTGTGGGTCACCATTTCTGTCTCAAGACTTTATATTATTTCTTTTCCATTCGGCTTCTTTTTAATACGCTTTGGAGCCAAACAACTTTGATATTGAAATTTATTGCCGTTATTAGCCATTAAAGGGGTTTTTGTTTTCGTTAGTGTATGAATTCAAAAGCTGATCACTTGTCAAAATTTAAACCTACTTGCTTTCACTAGTGATGAGCTTAATTTTCAAAAATGTATCGTAACAATAATAAATTTATCCTGAATTTCTTAGTAGATTGAAATAAAACTTATATAAAAATAAACATTATATTTTCTTGTTCAACTGATGTTTTAGTTTGAATCCTATGTAAACAGAAATCCAAGAAATATTGAAAAAGGAATAGAATTATTCGAAATTTGAAGTCAGTCGTAAAGCAGCCATTTTTGTCTCAAGAAGTTGATGCCATTTTTTTTGAACTTGACTTCCTTCTTTACATGTTTTAGAGTGAAATAAGTTTTATACTGATATGGCCTTAACAGTCAAAAGGACTGTGGTTTTCATTTACATATAAATTCGTCCGTTAATCACTTTTCAAAATTCTATTCTAATTTTTAAAAAAAAATGGAACTTCAAAATATATAAAACTAACCTAGATTAGTATTTTGCGGTATCATAATTGGTTATAATGCTGAAAAAAATCTTTTTTTTAAAACCTTATTTTTGTGTTTTTGAACATAACTGCAAACACTAACTTAACAAAGGCGAGCTAGATCATGGAAATCATCAATGGAATCATTCATAGCAATTTCAATTACTTACTCGTAAGAATTTTTCAAGTCATTATTCTTGTTAATTTCATTTTTCACCTTTCATTATGATACAGAAAGTTACTCTATTGATTTACTCTATTGATCACTCATTTTAGTATCAGAATTGCTGTCGTCCGTGCGGAGATTTTATATTTATAACTCTGATATATATCCATATATCATTAAGTAGAAAAGCATCTAAGGTCAACGTTTAGTCTCTATTGCTAGTGTAGAGAATAGTGTAAAAGAATATTTGTAAATACTGTTCTGAAAATTTTGTTATATATACTCATGTTTTTCTTTTTCTTTTTTTTTTTTCAAATATTCCGACCTCCTGTATCTAGAATATCGCTCGAACAATTTCAGCTTTGGTCCTTATTGACATGTTTTAGTACTAAAAGCCTTTGTATAATACAATTAATAAGAAAATATTAAACTATACTTAATTAAATATTAAGTTTAAGTTTAATTAAATATTAAGTTTAATATTAAGATATTAAACTTAAGATTATTTAATTAAATATTAATTAATTAAGATTATTAATTAAGATTATTTAATTAAATATTAAGTTTAATTAAATATTAAGTTTAATTAAATATATAAGTTTAATTAAATATAATTTCATCAAGAAAGAAAAAGGTTTTTCTGATTCTTTACTTGTATTTTGCTTATTAATTATTGAATGAGTGGAGGTTTGATAATTGAAAAAAAAAAAAAAAAACCCTCTATTTAACTTTCATGCAATATCTTATTCTTCGATCCATAACCTATTGCAAAATGATAAGCGATATTTCGTAATAAATTTGGAAAATTCGAACAGAAGTATTCGAGCAATGAAATTTTATTTATATACTTTTTGCAGTTAGCAGACTGTCGACAGATAATTAACTTTATCATTGTGACATTCTAAAAAATGGCAATTGAAGAAAAGCTTCAAATTATGTGCTTATGTTATATAACAAATGCATAGTTAAGTGCAGATAACCCTTATATATTTTGCGGAAAAAAATGCGTTTTATGAGGTTCGGGTTTACTGCAAAGTATGTGTAAGAACTTCCGCCTATTCTTATATTTTTATTTCCTGTAATTTTAAATTTCTGGGGGGGAAAAATAGTGTGTGCACACAAACGATAGTAACTTAAAATTTTTAAGCACTTTAAAATTCTTTTTTATAATTGAGAGTAATTTTAATTTGGAATTTAAATATGCTTACTGATTTTTTTTTTAATTTATTTTGGGAATAGTTGAACACTGAGCCTCGTGTTAAATGTTTTAGCATTTATTTTACTGAAGTTATAATTCTAGGAAACTATTCAGAAATGTTACTTTATTTTTCAAGAGTGACACTGTATTCAGAGATAAAAAGAGTCTTTATTTAAGCATTTCTATAAATGACATGAAATTTTTTTTGCAAATAAGAATGCTATGTTTTGAAAAAACCACGAAAAGAGCTTTAATGCATCGACAAATGATCTTACGAAAAGCAACAGAAGAAGAAGAAAAAGACGAAAAATAATTTTTTTTTCATCGATTTATAGTGATAATCAATACGAAAATTTCTGTATTGGTAAAAGCACAAAGCCATTGAAAGAAAAAATAAAAGTAAAACAAAAGCATTTACCTTAACACACCGATACATTCGATGAATCGTATAAAACAAGAATAAACTTGACTTAACAATAACTAACAGATTTAAGTGAACATGAAATTTTATCAAAGTATAAAATAAGCTATGTAAGCGCTGCATCGCTTTCCTAAATAATAAAAAAGTTGAAGAAATTAAATGTCACCTGCTCACCGTCCCGTTTATGAGTTATTCAAGAACAATAATACAAAAATCGAAATGGACAAGATACTTGCTTCTGTTGCGTTGCAAAATCGGATCGAAATTTAAAAGGTGAAAATTTTTTTTATACAGAAAACTGCCAAAATAGCAATATATTTCATTACAAAACTTATTACATTCGATAATTTATCAATCATTTCTCTAAAAGAAATCTTTTGGTTTGGATTATTTTTTTTATCATTCTTATACATCTATTGTGTTCACTAATTTTTTTTGTATTAATTTCATTCATTCACTTCTGTTTATCTGTTAAGCCTTAATTTCTTAAAAGTTTTATTTTCCACGGCTTTATGTTCTTTCACTGCCTCTATTTAAGCTTTAAGAGGGCCTTTTCCATGAGAAAGAAAACGAAATTATATTAATCAAGAAAAAAATATAAGAAGATAAGTAAATGGTAAGACATTTAATATTATATCACGCGAAGCTCGATAATTACTTGTAGATTTTTTATTTCATTGTTATAATTAGTTATTGCATGTGGAATTTAAATAATTATTCTGAAATTTTTTATTTGAGCTCTCCGGTACTTTTTCTGCTGCTATTTGAGGTTTTAGAAGACCATTTCCATGTCTTCTAAAGTTCTTCTCGAGCCTACTGGAACCATCTCCAGCTAGAGCTTTGAGGAATGCTTCTTTTGGACTGAAATAGGTAGTAGAAAGCAAATAAAATACCTTCCGTGAGCATAACATCAGGTAAAATTAGAATTCTTTTCATAATATCAGGCAATAGTTGGATTCTTTTCATAATAACAGGTAAAAGTTAAATTCTTTTCCCAATAAATGTTATACTTCATATTTTATGCCTATAACATTTTGTACTCGATTCTATTGATTTTGTTCTTTATTTATTTGTATATGTGTATTATTCATACATTCAATTTCATTCGAATGAAAATCGGTATTGTACATTTTTATCTTGTTTATCTAATTGTCACTTTCAGTTATGAAATTTTAAAGAATCAATGCATTCTTTATAGTTTAGTTTTCTTATTTAAATATATCATTCTACTTTATTGTTTGATACAATTCACAATAAGTATTGCCATATTTCCCTCTCTTACTCAGTGTTACATTTAATGTTCATAATGAGTATTATTGAATTTTAATTTCTGCTTAACTGATGTAACAATTCATAACTAGTTATATAGTTTCATTAAAATATCAGTGATTATTATTTTATAATCTACAATTTTTTTAAAAATTTATTAAATCTTTAAAAAAATTCATCAACGAATTAGCTGTGAGTAAAGATAAAAGCAGAAGTGTTTTGTTTAATAACGATGGACAAATAATGCAAACATTTTAGAAGAATCTTATAATTCTCTTGTTCATCCAGTTTTGCCATATGAATGCCAAATATATTTCTGTGCATTGGATGTCAACCTTCAACGATTTGAATGAATGTGGATTTCAGCTATTTGCATAATTATGGGACCGGGTTACAGTTGTCCGAGTGTCCTTAACGAAAAAATGTCCATCAATCAATGAGCTCCACAGACCAGAAATTTATCCAGTTCATTACTGTGACAAATTGGTCAGTAAATATTAATTCAAAACGTCAAATTGTCCCAGTTTGAACACACTCTCTTCAGAAACTGCAAAAAACTTATTGGTTGAAAAAAGATAGTCCTTTTTTTAGAATCGACTAGGTCAAGGTGATAACCCCTGAGTTACAGCTCTTAACATCTAGCGTGGATATTTCAAAGCGTTTACAAGAGCTCTTTGTTCACAAGGGGTTCTGGTCCAACATTTGTAAAAAAATCCATTTTCCCTAAGCACTTGCGATAACTTGCTCTCAAGATAGTGGGCCATATTCCAACAGATGTGACTCAGGTTTTCACTCATGACAGCAGAGACGACAAGAGCCACTTTTGCCGAGGGGGGGGGAGTGAAAGTCTTCTAATGGGTGTTAAGAGATTAAACTTCCTAATACACAGATAATTCTGAGCTTGTCCCTATTGAAGAGGGCTTAAAAGCAATTAGTAACGAAACGAATTATAATAACACTTGGATTTTTACAGACTATTGTTCAGTACAATATTCGTACACCAATTTTACAATACAAGAGTCGACTGTTCACAATATTTGAGAGAATCCTCGAAAGTCGGTGAAAAAATAGATTCTTCTATAATCCATTAACTAATATACAGTTCTTTAAAAGCACGACATTCATTTTCAGAGGATACTTCATCGAAGATGGAAAAGAGAAAAATGATGTTCTTGACATAGAGGGATAACTATAGAGGCACTAAAAGATAATGACTTCAAATACTTAAAAGTTTCCTCCATAGGGAAGAAATTTAGTCAAACATTAAGAAAATCTCTACCTATCCAGGACTGACATTTTACTCCTTAACCGATGGAGCATTTATATTTTCTGGGGATAGATCAAACCAGGAGGCTTTCTCTAGATTCTATTGAGTACACCTGAGTAGGCTTAGATTCTAGGACTAAGGCAAGGCTTTTTCCGTCAGCAGCTTGTGTTGGAGTGCGATCGCCCGTTATTTCACATCTCCTTGAGTCCTTAAAATTGACGAAGTCGTCATTAGTATTGTCATTGATATGGACTTTCTCCTCATCAAAGGTCTCATAGATTTGGTCTAACTTTCGACTAGATCAAAGGAATAAGAAATATCAACTTAACAATGAATTAAAAAATAAACATAAAAGTTTATTTAGACGATGGTTCGCCTGATCGTGAAGTGTGTTTAGTGTATTCCATATAATTTATTTAATTCAGTAGTAAAATTCAGTCCCGTATAATAATTAATATATTTGTACATTAAAAAAGACTATATATGGAAATTGATTCAGAAATGGGGATCCGACAAAGAACTAAGAATAAAAATCCGAAAAAGTACTTGGCGTATCGACTCCAAGAATTGACCGAAGAATAGGAATCAAGGACTCCGACACCAAAGGGAAAAAAATCCGGAATTCTCACCACACTAATCCGTGGACATGCGCTATAAGCCAACACTTACTTTCCCGATCCCAGTACACCCTCCCCTCCTTAACTGCGACGTTAACTGTCAACGGTAGCACAATACCTCACTCCCTAAAAACCGAATATATATACTCCACTCTGTCACCACTTCCACAAGCAACTACAAAACAGTGAATAGAAAAAGGCGGCTCCATGAAAAGCTCTCTCCATTTTCTGTCTCACTGCGCATGATCCGAACCGGAACAAAATACTCTCCGACCCCTCTTCCTCAAGCGACCCCCCCT
This sequence comes from Nephila pilipes, assembly GCA_019974015.1. Taxonomy (NCBI): domain Eukaryota; kingdom Metazoa; phylum Arthropoda; class Arachnida; order Araneae; family Nephilidae; genus Nephila; species Nephila pilipes. The sequence continues at coordinate 328,270 of BMAW01059855.1, read as the reverse complement.
AAAACCACCACCCCGTCATTTAGCACATCTATTGTCGAGCCCCGTGTTCTCGTTCTCGCAGACAAACTTTTAAAGGGAATTTGATGGAGTTCCATTCCAAGTAGTTCCTTTTTTCCTGCCGAATATCAATGCCCCCCCCTCCCCTACACTAGTCGAATAGAAGGGGACGGTAAGTCATAAAGGTAGCATAAGGGAGGAAGGAGGGCTTAAAAGAGAGATCGGATTTTATCTTTTGATTCTTTATTATTCTCCATCTTTTTCTTTTTTTTTTTTTAAATGTGTGTGTGTCGTTTGGTTTTTATGCAGGGTTCTCTTTTTCATTGGTACAAATGGACTCACAAATCTGTCCGGGCGCAGTTTTTGGAAGAATAGAATTATTTTCTCGATGGCAAGGGCACACAGGGGGTTGACTGCTCAGGAAATCGTTCGATTAAAAAAAAAGAGGGTGTGGATGAAAGTTAGATGTCGATTTTATGACGGAACGAAAACGGCTTCAAGTGTCGGTCACTGAGCATTGAATTAAAGATAACATGAAATCTACTTTGATATTTTTTACAATAACCATACAACGCAAAATATAAATATAAAGTGAAAGATAGACATGAATCTAAGACTAAAGATATTATTCTAATCACAAAGACTCAAATCCAAAAAAAAAAAAAAAAAAAAAAAAAAAATGGTGCGATGTCTTATGTCTATTGATAAAGCATTCATTGAAACTGGTAAAGTAGATTAAGAGCTTTGAAAGTAAATTGATTAAAAGCTTTTGAAAACAATAGTTCTATTAAAATTATGACAAAGATCCTCAAAAAACCGAATGAAAGTGTAAGCTGATGTAAAAACAATGGTACAACCGATAGTCGTAGTTGGCATTCATTGTTCAATTTCTTGATAATGTTGAGTCCTTACACTGGAAAATAAAAAAAAACTTTTTGCAGTTACGGCTCCAGTTTCTAAAATTTGTATGAAAAATAGTTCCCCCACCCCTTCTTATTTTGAAAGAGAAAGATAATGAAACAATTCAACAAAAATTGCTTTATCATTCTTTACAATAATTTATAAAAATAAACTATTAAATTTTTTTATTGGCTTATTGAATTGAAAATTCTAGTCAGAATATTGAATGCACAAATGAAATTATAAATGGAAGATAAGAAGTTATTGACATATACTCATAATCGAATATGCAGTTCCAAGCATAGAACATAGTGTCTCACGGGTTAACGTATGCTACCGCGGAGGTTCAAAATCCTTGCGTTAATTAGAGGTTGGATGTATCAAAGAAGGGTGCCAACTCAGGTGTCGATTTCGTTAGCTGACCATGGTTGAAAATTAAGAGATGAATTGACTGTGGTTAGCGAGCTTCTGCGAAGGGTAGAAACAGACAGTAGTAACATTCATTACAGCAAATAATCAGCAAGAGAATGGCTCAATATTAAGTTAAATAACACCTGAACTGGCATCTCACTTTACAACAATTTTATGTAAGACATATCATGGAATAATCCATTTTGAATGCCATTAGATTTATTATTATCATTACTTAAAACAAGAGCTTTGGAAGAAATTGAATCTTCACAGCTTTTTGACAGTGGGTTCAATACCACTAAGACATCATTGCCGAAACAAGTAATTTTAATATTTTTTTTTTGGAAAACTCTTGATAAACCACTGATCTATCATTAAAAAATAAACAAAAATTCTTTTTAAAAGGAAAGAGAAATGATTGACAAAAACTGCTCTTATTTTTTTTTATTCTTTTGGAAGTGCTTCATAATATTCTAATAAATAAGATAACATATATGTGAGAAGGCTAACATAATTCCTTCAGGATTAACTTAAAACTCATAAATTCAAAATGGTCGAAATGAGGAAACCTTTGTGGCCGAAGTAGCCGAATAGTCATACCAACGAAATGGGGGAGTAAGGGTTTAATTGAGTCCGTGTTCGAGCCCTAGGAACTGATCGTGCAGAGAGAATAATGCACGTTAAATATGTCCCCATGTAGCCGAGTGGTTATGGTCGTGAGCTTGAAGTAGTTTCAGTGAAGTCATGGTGCCCCTGAAGATGTATCGCGACTGATGCATGCTAAATCTCTCAATGTTGAAAATCCTCTGATGGGAATGGTGTGAAAGTTGGGAGAATGCAATGCACATTCATGTATCGTCCTTTTTACTTGACAATAAATCAAAATTACGGGGCGCGTTGCCAATAGTTCTCATGTTTTCTATGGGTTATATTAATAAACAATCAATCAAAATCCTCACGATGGTGGTGTGCGGATGTGGAAGAAAAGGGTGCAGATGTTCTGATTCTATCATGTTATCTGATCGCGATTCATTATTTAGTAATGTTTGTGATTAGAGAACATTTAAGTCACGCTCAAATAGACACACAGAAAAATTCATCAAACAATGAACTCTATTCGAGGGATCATAATCAAAAAGAGGAGGGAGGCATAATAGCCCTACCTTAAGGCTATCTGAGTAATGTTCAAGAACTAGAATTAAACTGGAAACACTTTTTTTCAGGTAGGAATATGCTCCAGTGAGATTATCGCATTCTAACGCAGTTATCTTATAGAGATCAGCCGACTTAATTATATATATATATATATATATATATATATATATATATATATATATATACTAGCTGATACCCAACCGCTTCTCTGGGAAGACGATAATATTATATTTTGGAACCTATACGTAAAATATCAAGAAAATTTTCAATTCTTAAGCGATAATGATAATCTAAATTTGAAATCTTAAGAAATTGATTGTCTGTAATAATGGTTATCCACAATGATATAGAAAATTAAAAAAAAAAAATGGCAAAAAGTCACTCCATATGTATATAATATGGATAAAATTCATTTCACCATATACATGTTACACCTAGTACTGCCAAAGATACAAACTTTCGTCAGAAAATTCATCATGTGCTTAGCTTTCAAAAGAAATACCCTCTCAATGATATGGTGACTATCATAAGATTTTTGTCCCTGCCTCAAGACATCTTTGATTTCTGACCATTTAGGACTGCAAGTGACTGCAATCCTAAAAAAAAAAAGTCGACACACACACACACACACACACA
>BMAW01059855.1:253346-314148 GCA_019974015.1 Nephila pilipes | reverse complement strand
ACTCTTAATATAATATATATATATATATATATATATATATATATATATATATATAAAAGAGCCGCAAATGAATAGAAGAGAGAGAGAAAGGATGTGAATAAAGTCTGGCAAACAGCAGTAGCATAGCGCAGGAGGGGTAACATCTGTCTCAGGCACGCTTAGCCAGAACGCCGATTCTCAATAATGAAAATTTAGAATGAAATGTTTTCCTATTCTTAAAAGCATCGAAAAGTGTATCACATACTCAGTTCAATACTCCATCAGTATAAGGATATATTTTTTTGTGAAATTTGTCTCTTTCTGATTTTGAGAAGCAAGTATTAGTTCAATGTACCCAACAGACAAAAATTTATCCCCTCCACTACTCTAACATGCTTGACTCCCACCTAAAAGCATTTTTAACGTTATTAAACTGATCGTGCTACTTTTTTTGTATTATTTGCATTTTTAGGCTATTGTATTATCATAACCAATGTAATACTAAAGTTTAAGATATGTTATATATGAATAATATTTTAGAATATAATTACATTTTCAAACTACTATTGCTATCTTAATTATTTTACTTCTTCATATGTATAGTAATTTTGTTGAACTTCTTGAAAATATACGCATAAAATGCTCTAAGAACCAAAACGAAATCTGTATACTTAGCTGCCGCAATGACAGTTGTGGAAGCGTATCTTACATTTGCCAAGAGTTGTGACGTATTTACTTCATTATGAAACAATATCTTGAGGTCTGTTCGGCCGTCCCGTGTTCCAAGAGCTTTCAGTTGAGAGATGCGTGAAGGGACGTTTACTTTGAATATCAGAATGTGAGAAGAGATCGTTTATATATATATATAAGTCCAGCTGGCCAACTCAGTTATTCACATTTTATAACCAAAGGCTGTATAACAATAAGAGTCTTGGCTTGGTATATTGCTCATTCGACTCAGGCAGCCTCGATTCATATGAGTTCAGCTCCTATGGGGTATGCTTAGCATACATGTAATAGCATGTATGTATGTATTTCCTTCTGCTTTCGCCAACCTTGTATATATATATATATGTAATATAACTTTCTTCTTCTCCTGTATATACTCAACTATAATATATATAACTGTGCCATTTTACTTCTTAATATGTTATGTTATATATGCTTTCTTAGCCTTAATAACTAGCATATGACCAACAACATACTTAATAACTAACATATAATATTAGCCATATAATAGCTATACATATATATATATATATATTATATTATATATATATATATATATTACATATTATATGTATGTTATATTATGTATATATTATGTTATACCTTAGTAGTATGTGTAACTCGTAATAATAACAACCCAGCCAGCCAATGGCCAATATGTGTATGATATTGTGTGTGTATGTTGCTCTTCAGCCAATAATATGTATATTGGCAATGATATTGGCCAATGGCGTGTGTGTGTGTGTGGCCATGTAACCAATGGCTATTATGACGTAGCCAACAGCCAGCTGTGTGTGTGTAGCCAGCCATGTTAATATGTTCATGTGTATGATAATAATATCGATGATTGCAGCCAGTGTGGCTTGTGTGGCAGCTGATACATAGAAATAATACAGCCAATAATAATGTAACCAGCCATACGTAACAACCGTAAGCCAATAGTGTTACATGTGTCCCAGCCAGCAGCCAATATGACCAGCAATGTCAGCCAGCCAGCCAATGTGTGTGTGTGTGTAGCCAGCAATGTGTTGTATTATGAAACGTAAGCCAACCAGCCAATGGCAATGACATGTATTGGCCATGACAATGAAACAATTGTGTGTATGTTAATGACCAATGGCCAGCCATGCAGTATTATTATTGTGGTAATAACCAGCCAGCCAATATTGTGTATGATATGTGATATTGTGTAGCCAGCCTTGACTAATGTGTATGGCAATGTGTGTATGACTAATAACCGATAATTGTGTTTTGTGTGTGTGGTAATAATAATGTGTATGTATGACCAATTGTGTGTGTCAGCCGGCAATATTGTAATAATGGCAATAGCCTTTCAACAGCAACAACAATAGCCAACCAGCAGACAGTAGCCAACCAGTAACCATGTGTGTGTAGAATAATGTGTGTATGTATTGTTGTGTGTCAACAACTTAATACAGCCAGTATGACCAGCCAGCCAAAGAGGAGTAATGGCAGCGTGGCCAGCCAATGATGGTGGCATGGCCAACAGCTGTGTGTGTGTAATATGTGTGTAATGTGTAATAATGGCAATATGTGTGTAATAATAGAATAACAACAGCCAATATTGTTGTTAACAACAATATTAACCATCATGTTCAACCACATGAGAATGCCCTTCTGTTGGCAGCCAGCCAGCCAATGGCCTTCTAATAATAATATTGTGTGTATATGGCCAATGTGTTAGCTGTGTTGTGTATTGTTGTGTTATGTGTAGCAATAATAATAATACATGTATTGGCAATAACATAATAATATGTGTATGTATATTAATTGTGTCAACTTCAATAGCCAGCCAGCAATAATATGTAATATCAATAATAATACTTGCATAACATGTGTATATTGTTAATAATAATATATATGTCAATAATAATAATAATATGTGTATGTGTGTTGGCAGCAGCTATGTATGTATGTGTAATAATAATAACTATGTATGTGTATGTGTTAACCAATAATGGCAGCCAATGGCAATAATATGTGTATGAAACCAATATGTGTGTTATGTATAACAACCTATATAATAATAGCAATAATAATAATAATATGTATATGTATGTAATATGTGTGTATGACATATGTATGTGTTATGTATGTATGTATGATAATATTAATTATGTAGCCAATAATAAGGAGACGTTATGTGTATGTGTATGTGTTGGTGACGATGCATATTTCAGTACTTGTTTTTTTGTGGACGTCATAGTTTTCTTGCGTGATTGACAAGAGTTGTGACGTATTTACTTCATTATATGACTCTACAGCCATCTTAAAGTCTAATTAAATAGTCAATAAATTCAAAACTCCAATTGAAGATACGTAAGAGAAAGAGGACATAGGTTCTTTAGATATCAACTCAGAATATGAAAGATCATTCTCTCTCTCTCTCTCTCGAATCTCTCTTAACTCAGTTAATCCTAATTTATAAGCTAATATAATAATAAAGTCTTAGCTTAGTAAATTACTCATTCCGACTCAGACACTTCTCAATTATATAAGATTCAACTCCCTATCAGTCTAATCGGGAGTTTCTTTTAATCAATTCTACTACCAACGATTAATTATAATAATTCATTCTATTTTGCAAAACTTCTTGTAGTTATCATCTATATTCCTTTTCTTTTGTTTCAATTCTATTTCGCATATACATCACTATCCTTAATTCAGTTCATTACACTTCTTTTGGCTTCATTTCATCACGTTTCATTTTGGTTGACAATAAATTGTAATTGTATGCAATTCAAATTACCAAAGAGTGCCCGAGGTTAGTGAAAAGGAAACTGCTAATAACCCCAAGTCACTAAGTGCAAATGCTAATTTTTACCATTTTCCTATTTTTTAACTGAAATATTCTAATATTTGTTTCAAGATACGCTAATTTATTTGAAATAAATTTCGATAATTTATTTGTAAAAATATACTTATCTTTAATTCGTAATCTATGAATCGAATGGTTAGTTACAGACAATACTGATTTTAACTTAAGTTTTCTAGGGTATATGAGGAAAAAAGAAGAAAAAAAAAAAAAAAAAAAAAAAAAATTGCATGAGATAGTATCACCTGATCTTTCCAAGGGGACTGTTAACGAACCGATGCATAATTCGTGAACCTTATTTGGAAATATTGTTCGTAAATCCAATCGTTCATGAACGAAAGCATGACTGTAAAACAAGAAGAATGAAAATTTAAAAACTATTAGGGGTAAGCCAAAGAATTGTATATACACAACAGCGCCATCTGAATTTGCAGATGCTCATTAAATCCTTTTGAATATACCATAATACATATTAAACAGGAAAGTGTCTTATGTAATTGTAGAGCCAATAATTTTCTTAGTGTAGCTGCAAAATAGACGTTTATATAGCGTCATTTAACACAACTGGACGTAGACAGGCCGACAGTTTTACGATAAACAGACATATTAGTGCTTACAAATGTCAAAACATCCTCCCCCCTTCCCCACAAAAAAATATCAAAATAGTTTTTAAAAAAAAAAATGATCGCTCCTTTTTAATACAATTTTCACATTTTCCGAAAAATCCCATTCTCATTCAGTAATTTTTCTTCCCCAATTCTATCAGTGTATTAAGTGCAATGCAAGTGACAGAGAAACGAGATTTAGGAAAAAGAGGAGAAGGTAGTTCTTAGCACGAGTCTACGTTAATAAACAGAAGAAAAAATCCGAAAATTGAAATATAAGGAACCGTCCCACTCAACATATCTCAGACAGTTAAGTTCGCTTTTCATGCCTGTCCCTACAAAACGACAATCATTATAACTTTCGGTTATTTTCATTCCTTTTTTCCATCTCTCTCCCTCTATCTTATTATTTTTTTTTTTACCGAACATATCTCCTTTCTTCCAATTCTTTTTTTGCATTCGAAAAAGTTCCGTTTTACCCCCCTATTTCCCTATTTGAAAAGAAAGGCCCTTTCCTTTTATAATGTCTTGACTGGTGTAAAGTTTCGTCCACGCTGCCGCAAAAAGTGGGGGAGGGGGAAATCAAACGATTTTTGATAAGTTCGAAAACTCTTCTTATTCATTCTTGGAATAATTTTTGCATAGCATTTCTTTATGCAAGTTGGTGTTAGGAGTAAGACTTGCAATATTGCGCATGCTCATAGACTTGATTTCTAAAGCTTACAGATAATTCAAATTCCTAACGAAATATAATACGCTCCAAATAATTTTAAAAATACAATCGAACTTCTCTATACATAGAAAATCTTTTTACACCGAATTTTATTCAGGAGCTTCTAATTTTCACTATAGAAACAATTTCTGTGTATTGAACAATTTTCGAATTATATTTATATGAAGTGAGAGCTTCATATTGGTTCTGATCTCCCCATAGATCAAGATATTTTGGATGAACTCGAAGGTGAAGACAATGAAGATGAAATAATTGAAAAACCAATAAGCGAAAAAAAAGTAATAGAAGCATTTTATATATATAAGACGTCTGGCTTGACATGATATTCATTCCTAAAGTTTCTGAAGAAATTTTTGCAACACTGAATAAAAGGGATATTACATTAAAACTGCTTCGGAAAAACATTATGTTCAAAAAGACATTAGCAACCATTTTGGTCGAAAAATAAAATAAAAGTTCATTTCATTTTATGTATACAAACATCCACTTTTTCATACATTGTTAGTAAATTTGTAAGCTACATTCATTTATATATTTTTTAAAATAACCTTCTTCGATTGTTTAATGTTGTTTTTAAGTCTTATTTATTCTTAAAAAATAAACTGCACAAAATGGTTTTAATAACAAATGAGAAAAAAATTTCGATATGTTTTGCCGTGTACCAAAATTTTTAAACATCGAATTTTTTTTTTTTTTTAGAATAATTAAATTCGATGTATTGAGGTTCGACTACTTAATTTCACCGTACTCTAATTGTTTTACAATGACGAAGAATGCGCATGAAAATATCCCAGGAAGGCCATTAAGAGAAAAAAATGTTAAAGATTTTGAACAAATACATACATAACATTAAAGCAATTTAAGATATTCTGTAATGAAATTCTACCGTGTATTTCACTTCAATTAACCTTATGGAATTCTATATGACGTTATTTGATTTGAGAACTTCTTCCTGCGAATAAATCGTGATTTATGAGAATTAGCTTTACTTTATTGAAGTGAAGCTCTTAAGAACAATAGGTTAGTGAGTTTGAAAGTGTTTATAAGCAATGAAGAGTTTGAAATTATTTGGGAGAGCAGTTTACGCACACGATGTTTAGCACGAGGAGAGTAAACGGTCATATAATTATGAGGCTGGAATCGGATTTAGTATGTCGTTTCTAACTCTACCCCCCTTAGAATTTATTAAGATAAGTAGAATTTTCGATTAATCTTGTGTTGAGGACACGCTAAAGTTACAACTCCACATTCTTAATACCAATATCACTATTTATTGTTAAATGATAATGAATGCAGTTCAAAGACTTAACTGTCTGAATAGTTATGTCATTAATTACTTAGTGAAATTTATGGAGCGAATAATAAATAATGAAGCTGGAATGGCTAATTCCACATAATTCATTTCCAAAAGTACTGGAAAATCTTTAAATAATAGCACGCAAGGAATTTCTTTATTGTGTATCAAAATAGAGAAGCATTTACTAAGAGTATTTAAAACTTATATCTATACATCATCTCTTTATTTCCATTTTTATGTTACATTTGTGAAGTTCTTACTCTATTTTTTTGAAAAAATTATTTTGAATGATTTCCTGCATGTTCCATTTATATTCTGATCCTTGCTGCTAGTCTATGGTATTCATTATCATGAGATAAGGCCGGCATTGTTTTCACCGAGTAGTGGTTTTTAGTCTTGATGCCATTCTAAAGACCAGTCGAAGTTCATTGTCCTCATGTTGGGATGGAGTCGAAGTTCGGAGAGTGGGGTGTCAGCTCAGGTATCGTCCTCGTCACTTGACCGAGGCTCAAAATTATATTACTTTCTTTTTTATATGGAATGCATATCAGTCCGTATTCCATTGACGTCCTGCTAACATCGTATGCTGACACCATGACTCCCGCCCACAATCAGTTTCCTCGGCGATGGCCATACACAGCGTTAGTACAAGGGATGCGCGCACGCACACACACACACACACACACACACACACACACGTGCCGTAAGAATACAGGATTTAAGCCTGAAATGTAAACTAGGGTTTTCAAACACGAAGCTCAGCCAAATAGGTTTTGCTTCAACAATAGGACAATTTAAATGAAAAATTTTGGTAAAAGGGCAAGAAGAGAGAAAACATAGAGGTTAGCATATCAAACAGGAACATAAATTTGCATTTTTCAAAATGAAATGATTTAACTAACAAACGAAGGGACCATGACTAGATAAGACACAAATAATAATACCTGAATTGGAATAAAATATCAAATTTGGTAATGGAATATAAAACTGAAACCGAATACCTGTATAACTAGTTGACCACCAGAACTTCCAGTCAGAAAGAGAAGCTTATTTTTAAGAAAATTTACCATATGAGACCAAGGGTAGGGACATTAATTCCCTCATCGTCAGTAATAGTGAGTTTTCCAAATGAATCTGCAATTTCGTCGTAATTATATCCGACGTGGGGCCGAACTTGGTATAAGTTTTAAAAATCAGAATAAGTTGCTAATTTTTCTTTATTGATACTAATAAGTTGGTTGGTTTCAAATGAACGTCACACTGGATGTAACACGAACGCTATTGACGACGGACCTCATAATTTTGAACTTCGGTCTAGTGACGAGGATGGCAATTGAGCAGGCAACACATCTCCTAACTTCCACACAACGCCAAGGGGCAGACTTAAGACCTCGAGATATTTAATGTGCATCAGCTCTGGCTACACTGCGGTCTTTTGGACATCAAAGCTTGAACTTAAGATTCGACGAAAACAGCTGACCTTGAGTCCGCGACCATGACATCTAGACTACGGTGGTCAATGATATTAATAAAGGCCTACTTATTTCTACAGTTACAATATTCATGATAAACTGAAGGAATAAATAGTAGCTGCGAAGTTTTGAGAGACGGCCCGTAATACGGCAAAACTGACTGCCAAAAACTCGGCCTAGAAAACTGAATTGTAAGAATCCAATTTAAACATGTAGAATCTATTTTGGATACCTTGGTAGAAGGAACACATGAACCCAGTTTCGGACCAGAGCCATTGGTAATTTTGAACCTCGGTCAAATGTCGAGTACGACACCTGAACTGGCACATCCCTCTCCAAACTTCCACACCAAGCGCCAATGGGAGGACTTGAAGTCTCAACAGATTTAACGTACATCAGCTCTGGCTACACGGTGGTTCTTTAGTGGCATCAAAGCTGGTACCCAACACTCGATGAAAAATGCCGCCACGAGTCTGCGACCATGACCACTAGGCTACCACGGTCACATCACTACGGCCGAAGTTGCGAGAAAAGCAAGGAAAATGTAGGGTTTTGTCTAAGGACACTTTTCTGACTTCACTAACTTTAAGATATAGCTTACATTTTCTTCTAATTTCTGTTAGATTATTTTTCTGTTTCACTCAAGTTGATGTTCATATAAAATAATTTAACTAAACAAGACCTCTCTCTCTCTCTCTCTCTCTCTCTATATATATATATATATATATATATATATATAACTTAGTTCTTAATCTATCTTGTATTTCTCACTCGTGTAAATCTTAGAGTATTTATACCTATTTAACAATAGGGCTAACTCTAACACGTTCAATAATAATTTACAATAACTAGAATAAGAAATACAATTTTTTGAAATTAATTTGTGTATTACTTTTTATTTATAAAGTACTTTTCCGAATGTTAATTTCAATGAATATAAATACCTGAAAACAAAATGAATAAATAAACTAAGCATGTTATATTAGCGATGTTCTATTACGACCATTAATCACTTATTTTTTTAATTAATACTTAAAAGTATTTTATTATTTTTTATTTATTAAAACTTTGTTTACTTAAAATAAAATTAAACCTGAAAGTAAAAAAGCCTTTCAAGTTTTAAGTATTAAAAATTATTTTACAAAAAATAAAAAATAAAAAAAGTTTAATGTATTAGAGAAATTTCATTTCGGTAAGAGATATTATTTAGAAAATCTTACAGAGAAACAATTTATGTTATAAATTTTAAGCCCTAGACTATTTGTAATTTTATATATGTACTCCTATGTCTAAAGAAAAAAATTGTAAACATAATATATTTCGTTTCAGTCAATGTAGGAATTTATGAAAATTATTCTAAAATTTTCCATTATTTTTTACCCAAAATATCACATTTTTTCATATTTTGACAATAAATGTGTTGACAAAAGTTAGAAAAGTTTTTAATCACATCTTTGCAAATAGAAAAAGTGTAGTCATTTATGCATTTTCCCGAAAAAAAAATGGGGTTATCGAAAGGAAAGAACGGATTTTTGGTGATTCCAGCAGTAAAATTTTTCTAGTTGTATGCCTTTAAAGACTATTTATTTATCCTAGGATATACTAATATAACGAATATTTTTAAGATAATCGGACTGCCCCATCTATACGAGACAAATAGGATCCTTATTCCTGAAGAAATCATCATGTGCCCATCTTCCAACACTTTTAGCAAACAAAGTTTTTCAATAGAAAAAAATGACAATGGTAGTTTAGTGGTCACGGTCACGAATTCACGACTAATGTTGTTTTCATCGTGTTGTGGGTTTGAGCTCTGATACTTCTAAAGACCGCCCTATATAGCGGGGTTGATGCACATTAAATTTGGTGGAGATCCCTAAACCGTTTGAGTGGTGTGGAAGTTTAGCGAGGGAGAGGGCAGCTCAGGTGTCTTATTCGTCACTTGACCAAGGTTCAAAATTATGAGGAATCGTGTTCCTTCTCAGGGAAACGTGTGTGTGTCGACTTTCTCATATGACCATGACTCCAAATTATACGACATTATTGCCTGTACCGATTTTTGAGTAGGATATAAATATACAGCCGGAAGCGTCCAATAAACAGATTTCAGTGCATCTTAGACCATGGTAGTCGAGTGTCCATGACATCATGCACGTGACCGGGGATGACTCGAATTTACATAATTTCATAATATTTGCAGAAGAGCTGTGAAATCGAGTCCTGATTTCACAAAATATCTATCACGTAGAGGAGATACTATACATTAAATTTGCCGTAAGCAACGTTGGAGTGGCGTGGATGTGGAAGTAAGGTGCCAGCTTAAGTGTTGACCTCGTCAAAATTACAAGGCTCTGTTTAACGAGCTTTTGTGTCGGGCAGAAAGACAACCGGAAGTATTAACAACAATAACAACAAAATACAATACAAATATGACAACAAACGAACATCTGACATTTTAAAAGTTTTAATGTTTAGTTCAATTCTTTTTTCCCTTCTATTCAGCTATCCTAGAATTAATTTAATTTACACAAAAGGATTTTCAGTCATTCTGACAATAATTTTAAAGTCTTTTAAATACGATATTCGCAGAATTAAGTAATACATTTGGTTAATGGTTTTCAAGAATAAATTACATCATAAATACAAACGATCCATCAAATAATTAAAAGCTTAAAAATGTAATTTGTAAGAAACTTGACATACGCTGCATTTCCAGTTTTTACTGCATGTAACTCCTGTTCATTTTTTTTAAAGAATGATTTTTTCCCCCTGCTTGATATCAATTTCCAACTGGAAGCCGAACCGAAAGCTTTTGTACCGCATCCAATATTTATCCTGTGTTTGGCAGTTCGCTGTGATGGAGTGCACTTCAAAATGCAAGAGGTTCACACGGTCGTCGTTCGAGGGCGCTACTGGTAATTGCCATCCTTTCATTCAAATGTCGAAGCGTAGAATGCCAAGTACCGAAACGGTGTAAAGAAGTTCTAGTGGCCTGACATTTAATCCAATTTAAACCTCTTTGTTCGACGAAAATGAGTCGAAAGCACAGGTTTTTTTTAAAATAAAATTTTCACACCAAACTTCACTTTTCATCCCCTCTCTCCACTTTTATATTTTTTTGAACCGTTTTCCCTTAATAGGATAAAGTGGAGAAAGAAAATTAAAAAAAAAAAAAAAAAAAGAGGGTGAAGACGAACTAAGAAAGAGAGTTCAAACTTAATCGTTTTCGCTGGTATTTTGAGAACTATTTGTACTGTTGTGCGTTATAATGTTAGCTTAACTAGATGCATGTAAGCAAACTTTTCCCGAGAACCGAATTTTAAAAAAACTTATACAAAAGTTCTTATTAGATTTTGCAATTTTCATTCCCATTCTGGGTTTATCAAATGGTTTTAAATATTCTGTTTACTGAAAGCAACAGTGGAATAGAATTTGAAATTCTGTTTATGTAACGTTTTGATAAAATAAATTATTGAATGATTGATTTTATGGGACACAGAGCCACAAAAGCTACTATTCAGAAAGAAATTATTGATATATATATATATATATATATATATAATGTATATTATTGTATCATTATATATTTCGATTAAAATTTACTTCATTGATTTTATCTCTCATTTCCCCCTCTCTGATTGTTTAAAACTTCATTTAAATTTAGAATTTAGATTTCAATAGAAAAACAGTAGATTAAAAATTTCGTCCATTACAGAGACGGAACAGAAAAAAAAATTATACACGATCTAAATGATTGATAATGCAGGACGCGCGAATCTAATTACAGAACAATTAATATACAATATAAATAACATACAAAATATGCAAAATTGCTACTATACAAAATAAATTTAAATATAGCGGTACGGTTTAACTCCGTTAATTCGCGATAGTCGGAACTCACGGTTACAAAACCACGGGTTACGTGAACCGAGAGTCACAGCATTAATATAAAATGGGTGATAAGTTCCAGCATTAATATGAATTTTCTGCATGACGAACATTTGCGTTAAGTTATAGAGATCTGATTATTTCGAGAAATTAAATTTATGGTCATGTACGCTATTTTTATAATGGGTTACAAAAATATTTAATATAAAAAACTTAAAATATCTTAAGAAAATTGAGGGTTTATTGTTTTATCAATCACTTTAATGGATGATTGTTTTTTACTGCCATTTTGTTTCTCAATTACTTGAATGGCAGATCCTATTTGTTGCGCCCTTATCTGAGATCTCTGTTAATCAAAATAACGCAGATAACCGCTTAGAAATTCTTTATATAAGAACAAAATGTTAGTAACTCTTAAAATTTGACCAATATGAAATAACTGAACGTACAGCTAAGTTATTATGTGATTGTATATTAAAGTCGCTCGGAGGATAGTGTCGATGAATTTCGCAATTCTGAACCTCAATCAAGTGACGAGGACGACACCGAACTTGCACCTTCCTCTTTAAATTTTCACAACACACCAATGAGTGGACTTGGAGTTTCGACAGATTTAACGTGTATCAGGAACAATTTGGAATGAAAGACAAATAGGTACTGAATGATGTGGGCCAGCAGCACTACATTACATTTTCAAGGAAGAGCTAGATCAAACGGGATATGCAAGCGAAATAATAAAGTTTTTGTAAATTGTGCATTTTCGCTGGTAATTCACCTGTCTGTTTTTATTAAATAATTATTTTAAAGATCCTTTGTTAATATTTGCTTACTAAAATCCGTACTGAGTTCATTCAAATAGAAAAAATGAAGTTGTTATGATTATCTTTTTTTGCCCAATTATGGTATGAATAGGTATACGAAGGGTAATCGGGAAGTGTTAAATTTTACTAAGAAATAATCAAAATATTTAAATAAACTACCACATCACGCCATTCAAGCTCTTACAGCCTCGACAGATTTAACGTGCATCAGCCCCGCAACAGAAGAGGTTTAAAGTGGCCTCAGAACTCCAACCTACGACTCGACTAAGGTGACCAGATCTTAACATTTGAAAAGAGGGACCCCATTGACATGTTGTGAGTATGTGGTGGTGGTGGGGTCTTGGTTAAAAATTTGGTACCTAAAAATACCTATCTTTGGTACCTAAATAAATTACAAACATAAATCATCTGAATAGCCTATTTGCTGACATCACTTGTTTAACCATCACTAGCACGCAGTACGATGTGTATCGTATGAGAGACAGTTACAAAACTCAATATGCGAAGGCGTTACTTCGTGGACGACCAACAAACTCCTTACACCCTGACCCTTCTCCTCTCTAAAATTCCCCTCCATTTCCAATTTTTACAAAGATGTAATTCCTTTGCAACAATGTTCCAAATGATACTAGATCGCTAGCGGAAGTTGCCATAAGAATAAAATCTGTGGAGATGTTCAAAGTGTTCTCTCTTCATTTTACAGCTACAAAATGTTTTCGTCGCTGCCAATGCCGAAAAATGCCACTGTTCATTCAGTCCAAGCAATGGTGGTCGTATTCTAGCAACTGATCAAGGCGAACTTTCATAAGAAGTTCCTGATAATCAGTTCTCAACAATTATTTTTATCATTAAAGTATAACGTTATAAAATTTACAAAAATAATATAAAGCTCATATCCTGGTGAAATAGCTACATGGAAGCCGAAAACCGTAGATTCCCTTCCCGTTCTCAAACTGTTCCCTTGCTTGTCGGCACTTCTAAAAATCGGGACATTCTTAAGATTCCGCGGGACGCGGAATAAATACTTAAAAATCGGGACAGTCCTGCTAAAAGCGGGACGTCTGGTCACCTTAGACTCGACGGAAACAGAGCAGGCCGCGAGGTCGCGACCATGACCACTCAGCGCTCATTACACACATCTAGAAACGAGTAGAAGACTACAGTGCGTTAAGAAATTATAATACCACTAACGGCTTTTTATATTTCTGGAAAAAAAAGGAGACATAATATACAAACTATATATTTGCATATTTAAAAATGAATTGGGAAAAACCTTTTTGTACTAATTGCAACTTTAAAAATTAATCTAAGCTTTACTAACCGACCTAGTTATTTTTCTGAAAAATAAGGGTATCTATTAAGAAATTATAAGACCACCTATGAGAATTAGCATGTTATATGCCATATTAGAATCGAGATAAAACGCATTCGTCAACATTTCATGGCCGGATTACCTAAGGAGCAAAATTGCAAGTTTTGATTGTGTTATCAACGATTAATATGAAGATATCGAGGGGTAGAGAGTTATCTGAGGGCGAAATATGAAAAATTTTATAAGGGTACTGATAAATCTTAAAAGAAAAATAGGTGGGGAAGCATTTAAAAATTACTATTCACAATGTCATAATTCGAAAAGGTTATTCAAGCAAAATAAAATAATCTTGAAGAAAAAAGTATTTGACAGCACGGGACAATCGACAAATGCTTCTACTATCAACTAAACAAGTAATATAAAAAGTATTTTTAATGTCAATATTCCTACTTAGGTCAACAAAGAAAAAATTAATTTTAGTTATTTTTTATTAAATAATTACAATTAATATAAATATGTATATACATATGAAAGAATCACAATATTAAGTGGCAATTTTCTTCTTCTCCCATATAAAGATAAAATTAATTAATTCATCCGGTAAATTAAATGGTTGGAATACAATTTAGCCCAACCACCCTTAGTGACAGGAATTATTTGGCGGCTTTTTGCCAAATGTGGCTACCCTGGTCCGCTTCGTGGACTTTACAATCGGCCAAAAAATTGCCAAGTTTGGCAATTTTTGAAATCGCACCAATTGGTTGGACTAAACTGCATTTTCACCAATTAAAATTAGTTAAATGAATTAATATTTGAAAAAACTGTATTAACATCAAGTGTCCTCCACAAGTTTAAGAAATGTATTAAAATGTAAGCTAATAGAAGGAATTTAAGATGGTCTTACCACTCGTAAGACTTCGTAAAATTTCGGAACTTTTCAGCAAAATAATTTCACATGTCTCAGTTGGGAAGAGTCTTAAATCGAATACTAATGCAAAATTTATGAAAATGAAGTAAACGCCGAAGTTATTAAATTAAAACTTCTCCGAGAAGAAGAAAATGAGTTAAAAATATCGTGTCATGAAACGATGAGTGTCAGCAAATTATATTTTCTGATGAAAAGAATTTAACCTTGAAGGTACCGAAGGCTATTGGCATGACTTGAGGTGGGAACCGAAAAAAAGTTTCCGGCAACAAATGGGAGGAGGATTAGTAATGGTTTGGGAAGCTTTTAATCATGATGGATTGTGAGATTTTTCAGCGGATTTCGGGACGTTTGCTTTCTTCTGGGCGGCGTGGTTGTCTTACTTGAAAGGGAATTTTAGAAAAACCTTATATTCAGAGAGGAACGACGGTGGATGAGCTAAGAATGTCATGTCATGGAACCATGAGAGCAAACAAATGATGTTTTCTGATTAGAAAAAACTTAGCTTTGAGGATTCCGATGGATACAGATACTATAAAAAAGAGCCAAATGTTCCATTCCACAAATAAAAAGAGGATTAGTAATGTCTTGGAGAGTGTTATATCATGATAGATTTTGACACGTTTGGACTCTTCACGATATCATGCTATGCGATACGGTCATTTGATACCATTTGGGCCAATGCTAACTGGATATTTCAGCAGAACAATGCTTCTAAAATACCTGGAAATGGTTTTAAAAGAAAAGGTGTGTGTGTGTTGTATATCAACGTTTTGACATATGGCCAAATCGATCAATCTTCAGGGATCAGATTTGATCCCTGAGGAAAATCTTTCTTTGGGGTATATTAAGTTGCCAAATTTATGCTAAAAATAACCAGTTTTCATCATCACATGAACTGGAATTAGTCATAGTAAAATAATGGCTCAATATTTCTGAAACCGAATTTAACCTCTCGTTTCAATGAAAAAAGAGTGTTTGAAGTTATCAGGAAAAAAATGGAGGACCCATATCATAATAATTTATATATATATTTTTTTGTTTTTAGACAAATGGGCTGATAATTTGTTAACAGTGATTCTACAATTTTTCTAATATTTCTGTTAACTTAATCATTTATTACATAATGCAAAGATGTCGAAACCCAATTAAAACCAAAATATGTTTTAATATCATATTTCTTTTACTTAAATTTTTTGAACTATTATTTATTTCATAATTTTCAAAGTTAAAATGATCTAATAATTTCTTAACGGGCTGTAAAGGCTTTATTTTAATGTCTGCTGTTAAAATATTTTATGGTATTGGTAGAAGAAATTGTGTGTCTATTTGACACAATTAGATCAGAGGCTATTGTTAATTGATTGTCTTAATAATGTCGTACGTAGAAGTAACTCAAAGACTATTGGAAATGGACTTCATAATAATGAAACTTTGTCAAATGACGGTAAAAACACTTGAGTTGGCATTTCTTTCTCCAGATTTTACACCGGAAGGACTTGAAACCTCGACAGATTTATAGAGCATTAGCTCGCTACACTACCGGTTTTAAAAGGTATCAGGTCTTGAACCCACGACTGCACGGAAGAAACATCGGCTGCAAGTTTGTGACCATCACCATGGTCAGCTGTCATCCTCTTCACTTAACCGAAGTTCAAAATAATAAAGTCTTTCGCCAGTAGTCTTCTCGTTGTTTCTAAGTGCAATATTAATAAGCACCGAATCAATAAAATCTATCTAAAAATAATCTATCACATATTATATATATATATATATATATGTAAAAATTTAACTTAATTCCTATTAATTTCCCACTTAAATAATTTAATTTACTAAATTTGCCCATTCTCTCCTTTAAAAGATAATGTTCATTCTTATTTCCTGATCTGATTCTTTTTTTTTTTTAAAAAATTTATTCAATCACGCGTTCTAAAAAATTCGCTGACAATGCAGTTCACACAATTTCAAACCTGTAGGGATGATCCCAACCAGACTTTAAGTCTACATTTAAATTCCCTTGAAGTCCCTCCATCCAGACCATATGGTCTCTGACGTATATAGTGAAATTTTCCTAGTATATAAACAAAAACACAGCAAAAAACGCTCTCTTCTTACTCCTCTTTTGCTTACACATGCTGTCATAATCTGCATCCAACGGCGGAGTTAAGTAACTTTCGCCGTATGGAAATGGTCTCTCACTCCGCTAAAATAAAATAGTTCTGTAAAGATGAAATTTGCTTTGAGTGGTGCTTTATAAAACTTTAATTCAATAGTACTATTTAAAAGAAAGTTGTTATATATATATATATGTTTTAATTCATTTACATTATATATGTTTTAATTCAGCTACATGTTTTAATTCATTTACATTCTAAAAAAATCTTGTTTAATAAAACTCATCGTAAAAGTACTCGCTTTTTCTAATGTATGAAAAATATGCACTCAAAATAAATTCCTGGAGAAAAATCAGTTTAATAAACTGCTGTTTGTAGAAAATGCAACACCATGAAGGAATCATCAGAATCAAATGAAATTCGCAGCAAATGTCAATTATAGGATATTATGCAAATTAATAAAGTTTCAGAGCCATCGCGCGTGCGCGGCGCGCGCAGCGCCCTCTGAATTGATGCTGAAAGCGTATAAATAAAGTGCTGTAGCGGGACGTTGAAAAAAGTCTATGATTATTTGTTAGTGGCAAACGTTTAGTGAGACCTGAGTATGCCTCCACGACGGAAGAATAAGAAATTCAAGCAACTTACGGAGTTTGAACGAGGGAGGATAATCGGCCTTCGAGAAGGAGGATTTTCCTATCGCGCAATAGCAGCTCGTATGCAGCGGAACAGTTCCACAGTGATGCGAGTTTGGAAGCAGTGGACCGACGAGCACCGAACAACTCGAAAAACAGGCACTGGACGACAGAAGGTGACGTCAGAGCGCGATGATCGACACCTGCTCCGCATGGCGGTGAATGATCGCACAGCTTCCTCCAGGCAGCTGGCAGCACGTTGGTCTACTGCTACAGGTGTACAATTGTCGGCTTCGTCAATTCGTCGTCGTCTGCTGCGCCGTGGATTGCGTGCAAGGGTGCCTTTATACAGGATTCCCCTCACGGCGAATCATCGTCGGCTGCGTCGGCAGTGGGCTCTTGAGCACAGAGACAGGCGAGCTGATTGGCACCAAGTTGTCTTTTCAGATGAATCACGCTTCAATTTGTGGACCCATGATGGCCGTGTTCGTGTTAGACGTTATGCCGGTCAACGCTGCCTTCCTGAGTGTATTATTGAACGACATAGTGGTCGAACACCCGGAGTTATGGTCTGGGGTGCGATTTCGTATCATGGACGATCCAATTTGATACGAATTGAGGGTAATCTCAATAGCAACAGGTACGTCCGTGAAGTGCTACAGCCCGAAGTCGTTCCTTTCATTCAAGGCATCCCTGGAGCTATCTTTCAGCAGGATAATGCACGCCCACATGTTGCGCGGACTGTTCGAGACTTCTGTTCAGCACAACGCATGCAACTTCTTCCTTGGCCTGCTTATTCACCGGATATGTCGCCTATTGAGCACGTGTGGGATATGGTTGGTCGGCGTCTCGCTCGTGATCCGCGTCCTGCAGTTTCCAAAGACGAACTTTGGTTGCGCATACAAGCGATATGGAATTCTCTTCCTCAAGCAGATATTCAACATCTGTTTGACTCCATGCCACGTCGTATAGCAGCACTTATTGCAGCGCATGGTGGCTGCACCAAATACTGATTTCGGACGCTTAATTTGTTTCTTTTGTTTTGAAATTTTCATCATTTATTTGTATCAGTACAAGTCGTTTCTGCATTAAATTTCATTTGATTCTGATGATTCTTTCATGGTGTTGCATTTTCTACAAACAGCAGTATATATACAGGGAAAATATAAGACAAGTTTTATGTAACTAGTTTTTAAATAAAATTTTTGAAATACATCAGATCCACACAGGAAACATTAAAAAATTGTGCTTAATTGAGAAAAAAGAGCTTTAAATTTTTATGTCTTGAAAATCTTGACATTGATTCATAAGTTAGTTTTGATTTGGTAATCATTTGCTGCAAAATCCAAATTTCATTGCTGCCTCGTCGAGTTCTCACTGTCAGTAAGACCTGGATTCATCGTAATGCACCAGAAATCAAGCAAAAATCAAAACAATGGGCTGCTTCTGGTGATTCTCCTTCAAAGAAGACAAGGATAATCTCATCCATAAAAGTTATGACGTAGAATTTTTGAGATGTTAAAGACGTCATGATCACGAATACGAGTAACTGAGGCTTAGACAGCTGTCTAGGAAGACATGATACTTATTGAAAACAAACAATCTATTTAAATTTCCAAGGACTTATTGAACAACCCTCGTAGAAACTTCTCAGCAGCAGAAGTGATAATGACATTCGTGGAATATAAAACATTTTGAATGCTGTTGTATGAGCGAAGTGGATCTGCAATCACAATTCAGCGTGAATTTCGTAAAAAGTATCAAATTATACTTATTTTATTTTATATTTGTAGGTGGTATTATCAGTTTCAGAGCACTGGATATCTTTGTAAAGGTAAAAGTAAAAGGCGATCAGGTACATCTAAGAAAAAGAAAAGAGTGATTGATACTTTTCTACGAACCCCAATGAAATCAACATTGGGTGCCAATCGAGAGCTGGGCCTTCCGCAGTCAACTGTTTAGTGAGTTTAACTATATTACAAGAAGCTATACAATCCTTGCAAACACTGAGACCGAGTGATAACTAACATCGATTGAATTTTTGTCTCTATATGTTGGAGGCTGTATTTGACAGGAATTTACAAACAGTCTTGAAATTATATGTGAAATTAATTAACTAAAGAAAGTTATATCGAATAATTGAAGAAAAACACCAGTTTCATATTTTCCCTTTGTATTTATGTGTTACCCATCATTCTGTGTCATTTTTATGAATATATATATAATTTTGAAATCCGATGATTAATTTTGAATATCACTGTATTCATTAAGGATTTGTATCGTAATATGACAGCCACAATGAATTAAGACTTGATTTTCTCAAAAAAAAAAAAAAAAAAAAAAAAAAAAATTAAAACATAAGATTCAAGAGAGATTTGAATTTGGGATTTTGAGTACGGCTTAGATAAAAATACAACAATACTATTTACTATTTATCTAAATTTAATTTAAACATTCCATTATCAAAAAATGCATAAATTTTTTTGAAAACTTTATTTCAATCTCACACTTCGAAACAGTAAATAAATAGCAAATATAAATAAAAAAAATGATGATGGTTATTGCAAAGAAGAGGCTGTTCTTGGATGTAAAATAAAGAAAACTTACATTTAATCTGTGTATCAAATACACACAGGTTCTATTTTTTTTCTGTTTCTTTCTCTTTAAATACTATGTTCATATCTAAAGGTTAACATACCGCTAAATTTTTTTTTTTAAAAAAAATTACTTACAATTTGTGAAACAAGCTTACTAAAAGCATTTTAAAAAAGTGTGTGTGTTAAAGAAATTTATTTTATTCGTTTGGTTAATTGATTTTATTCGCGCATGTTGAGATACGAATATTTGGCCACTTATTAGTTTACTAGTAAAGAAGTTTACCGTATATTTAAATGTAACATGTATATTTGTGACTTAAATGTGAGGTGAATAAGGCAAAAGTAATACCACAAAAAACACCGAACTTATTTGGTACACAAAAAAAATATTCATAAATCTGTTTTTTGTATAAGCTTTATTAAAAGGAAAAAATTTTTACTTCAAATAATACAACATTAAAGCTAATAACTAATTAAAAAACTAAGGCAAATGTTTTGTTATGTGAATAATACAAATGATTTTAATTTTTTTTTTTTGTAATTTTTTATTGATTTATACTATTGCAACAAAGATATTAAAATTAAAAATATAGTTACGCAATTTTAAAACTATTTATGATTTGTTTTTAAGTGGTTTAATTTCTCTGCTCATTTCTGGCATTTTATTATTAGTGTATGTCCAAATATAACTGGCCGATGCTGACCCTGTCTGTTTTTGATATTTTCTCCTCGTCTGCGAAACATCGATATTTTGAAAATTATGAATCGGTTGTTCATTCAACGTTATTTGTTATTGTTCATTAACTCTTCGAATTGATGATAAACATAGTTGAAAAAACTCTAACGAGAGCGGGAACCAGTTGAAGAATACGGAAGGTCTAAAGTTCCGTCGAAAAATAACGGATTAGTGAAACTTTCCTCGAATTTCCCCCCTTTCTTTGACAAGAAAGTTAATCTTCGAACTTTCAATCAAATTTTTCTATACCTCACACGATTCTGTGACATATTCACGGAGATCCATAATTTTAAATCATACATGCCTAATTGACTTAAAACAAAAAAATGGAAAAATTCGATACAAGAGGAACATTTGCGTGGCGTTACATGTTCTTAAAGTTGAAGGAGATAAGATTTCGCATAGATTTCTTCACCACTTCCTTACAGTGGAGATCAAAAGGATCTATTATTCATTTGAAACTAGTATCTAAGTAAGCGAGAATAAATTAAGAATGTTGTTTGGATAAAATAATTATCCGTTTTGCGAGTGATTGTCGAATCTAAAAGTAAACAAACAAAATGAAACTTTGTGTAAAATCCTTTGGGTAATATAGATGTCTTCGATAAAAAGAAAAAAATAACTAAAGGAGGCTCCAGCACTTCTTAACTATTCATATGCAAAAAAAAAAAAAAAAAAAAAAAAAAAATCAAACCAATATAGTTTCTAATGAAACAAAACAGAGAAACATGACACTTTTACCATATAATATTCATATATATCCCCACTAATTCTCGCATTTTGTTGTTATTTTAAAGGAATCTTTAAAAAAAGTTATGAAGGATTATAAAAAAATAGGGAGCTATTTCTAAAATTACGAAAATCGATATTTTACTGCGAGCAGGATTCTGAAGAACAACCTTAATCAAAATTCAGAAAAGCAAAGTTATTTAGAAGAAAAATGATTTGTTTTTAAGTTATATATGGGGTTCCTAAAAATTTAGAGAAATTTTTTTAATACAATTATTTAGAAAATTATTGTAATTGTAAAAAAGCATACATTTTTTTTAAGGATTTGACTAAAAATTGATGTACAAGTTTAAAACTTATTTTGAAGTATATGAAATATTGAATTAATACGATAAAAAACCCTTTGTGTGAGTTTAAACTTTTTTGTTTTGAAACAAAAGAAGATAAAATTGAAAAATAACAAAAAAACTAGTCAAACAAGGCTTAGTTTTTTCTTGATTACTCTGGAAGTTTTGGTAGTGTCTAACTTTTGCTCTCTTCCTCTCTCTCCAAGATGTTTAAGAAAGACGAGGCTTTAAAATATATTTCTTTTTCAAAAAATCAAAAATTTCGAAGTTTAAGGATCCTGAATTTATGACTGACTCCGAATTGAAATAAAAATCCTCCTTTTTTTAAAAAAAAAAAAAAAAAAACTTTGAAGACAAATGGAAATTAAGTTTTAATCTTGAGATATCTGTACAAATATGTATTTAAGTGAAGAAATCGCATTGAACATTAATAATTCTGTATGAGCAATTAAAAAACGGCTGTATATACATTTACGAGTAAAAGTCATTCACTTACCTATATGTACATCTTACTTAAAATGTATTACATTATTAGCTATAAAAATTTAAAGATAGCTATAAAAATAGCGTTTTAGGCGCTGATCATAATTATAATTACAAAAGATTTACTAAATTTTGGGAAATTTAAGTTTTTTTAAAAAATTGTGATTCGAATTTCCTTTAATTTTTGTTAGAATATTATCATTACTTTAAACTTGTGAGTGTTTATTACAAAAAAAAAGCACTTTATAGTTCATTGTTCACTTCATTTATTATTGTTCAAAGTTCACTTCATTTTATAATGTTTTAATTTTCATTTTCAAAGTATTAGCTCAGTGGAAAAAGTAGATTTTAAAGAAAGAATTACCAATTTATCATAGAAAAGTCATATTTTGAAGGAAAAAAATACTTATATTTTCGCCTATAGGCCTGACACATTTGTTTATATAATTCATTAAGAAATTGTAAGGTAATTTTAATTTTGAAAATTATGAAACAAATAAAGGTTCCAAATATAATTTAAGCAAATGAAATATATGACGAAATGTATTTATAAGCTGTCACCTGTCCACTGCGCTAAACGTACTATTCCTAATAAAATATTCAGAAATATATTTTTTAAAAAATCTTTTCGGATGGATGAATTTAGTGATGGAATCATGACAGGAACTGGATGAAAATAGGAATTTCCACCCCTCCATAAAAGGTAAGGGATCTGGAATATATATATATATATATATATATATATATATATATATATATATATACAAAGCCAGTCCTCCCCCAAAAATCAATTGATCAAGAGTTATATATAAATTTTCGATTAATAATAACTAAAAAACTGTATGGATATGCAAATGATTTAAAACTGTTAATTATTCGAGTTAATTCAATATTTGATTCTAAAAATTCGAATTAAATTACTGAAAAACTATAATTATTCGAAATTTTTGAATTGGTTGAAAATATGCATTATTCATAAAACTACTATTGCGTCCCTGAAAATAGTCAAAAAATAAAACAAAATTTTGTTTGATTATATTTTTATATACCATGTTTTGTGGCTTATTATTATCAACAATAATATATAAATCTTTAGACCTCGATACTGTAGAGCAGCCTACATACAACTGATCGTGTGAAAAACGTGGCGTATACCCAAAGGTATTCCTACTAATTTGAGTGTTTGTTCTTGGGATTTATTAATCGTTATTGAAAACAAGACTCTTCGAAACTGTAACATATGAAATTTTTTGGCAGAAACATTCCGAAATATTACGAGTCGAATGTCTTTTTTCAGTAGGTAGTCTGAAAATTTGTTGATCGTCCCATGCTATCAAAATCCTTTCTCTTCTACATCTTTTTATCTTGTTCGAATAATCTTTTTTAACTATGGAATTGTGAATGGCAGTTTTAGAATGCTTCATTTAACTATCTACTTCTTTTTCAGATTTACCAGTACCCTTATAAAGTAAAAGTTTTTTCACTTCGCCCTCAGATAACGCTTTACCTTGTGGCCTCTTCATATAAATCGTGGATAACTCTATGAAAACTTACATTTTCGCTCCTTGAGAAATCTGGTTATGAAACACTACACATGTGTTTTATGACGATTCTGATGTGATATATAATGTTTTTATAGTTAGTCTTACAGTTTCTTAACATACACCTTATTCAATTTTAAGAAAAATGAATAGATGTTAGTAAAATTTAGATTAATTTTTAAAGTTGCAGTTAGCTCTGAAAGTGTTTTCTTATCCATTTTAAATACACATGGTTAAAATTTGTATATTACGTTATCTTTTTCAGAAATGTACAAATTCGTTAGTGATCTTATAGTTTTTTAATGCACTGCAATTTAATAATTCAATTTTCTAGCATTATATTTATCACACGTTTTAAATAATGCTTCCATGAAATTAGCAAGACACCCTTTATTTTTTAACAGCAAAATTAAAGAAAAAATTACAAAATTTGAAGCATTTTGGGCCTTTCAGTTACTTTATAATACTTATTCAGCGATCTTGGCTAGGACGCCAACTACGATTTATTTCGTTTTCCTTATTTAATTATCATATTTGTGTAGCTATAATTAAAGTTGAAGTAATTCAGTGTAAATAAGAATCGATAGCTTCTGGGAAGAAAATAAAAAAATCTAGGCTGGCTTGCATAAACAAAAAAAAAAAAAAAAAAAAAAAAAAATGTATAAATGAATAAACAGATAAGAGTTCTTAATTATTTAATACGATTAAATTAAATTGGGTTTTTAGACCAAATATCCAAAAAATTACCGTGGCAGTCTGCGTGTTAAGCGAACCTGAAGCCGTAAAACAAGTGATTTCTACGCTATTATATACAATATCTTTTCAACATTTAAATCAAAATTTTTTCAGATTTCCTTTCTCTGATGAACAATAAATGACATCTGCGTCGTCTAAACACGTGTAAAAATTATTGTAAAATATGCACTTCCTGTTGCATTCAAATAACATTTCTCATGAAAATTTATGATTTTCTTTAGTGTAACTTGATACAAAAAAGCAATTTTAGAAGTATAATCCGACATTCATGACATGCAGAACAATAAAAGTCACGTGTTTTTGTATTGTATTTTAAATTCCAAAATGGCATCCATATTTATCATGAATTGATGAATCTGTATAATCTTTCTGAGTAATTGCGTTGGTTTAATTTATTTTGATTTTGATGAATTGGTTGTTCGAATGCATTACTGCTTGCATATTATAATATTTTACGGTGATCGAATTTCGGAATGATGAATTTGAACCCCTCATGCCTGGATTTACAAGCTTAATGGAGTTCTTTACTATTTAATCCAGTTTTTCTAAACTTTTTTTCCCCTGTCACCCGATTATTATTAAGATTCTCTTCCGTGACGCACTAAAAACTCATTTTGAGATTTGTAGGTAAATCAAAGTATTCATTTTTAGATGTAAATATTATATTCACGTACTTAAATAATTGCTCATATGAAATTATACAAAAGTAATTACAAAAATTAAATTTTAATAAGATCAATTCAAAATTGAAAAGTGTGAAGCTATTTCTTAGTAATTAAAAACTTCCCATTCGAAGGAAAAGACAACTAAATTCTCAGATCCATTTTGATTTCCAACCAGCTTCAGTATTATTTACGAAACTCAGTCTTGAAAAACTGACTTCGCACTTATAAGTAGTAAAAAAAGCATCAGAAATTTCACAGCATTTTCTCCTAAAACTGAGTACTCTTGTCGACTCAACAGAAAATTTGTTCATAGTATTCTCCGAATATATGTGTCTTTGAGTGGCGTATCACACGGCAGTTTATATATAGATCCAACATCCGGGAATTCTATCTCGGAATCTACGTTAATTGTAAATGGATTCCTTATACATCATTTGTCGCTGTTGCTTGAGAGAAACAGTACCTTTTTTTTTCATAGCAGTTGAAATCTCATCTTGATAAGAATCTCACTCTATACTCATCCTGCATTTCCGTTAGACTTATAAAGCTTTGTAATTACCAGCTTTTGCAAGAAGCGATCACAAATTAAGCTCTTCTTCCAGTAGTTACAGTCTTCTTTTGCGTGGCCGCAGTTGTCTAGTGGTCATGGTCGCACACAAGTGGACGACGTTGTTTTTGTCCAGTTGTGGGTTGGAGACCTCATGCCTCTTCAGACTCACCGTGTGGTATGACTGATGCGCATTAAATCTGGTCGAGATCTCAAGTTTTTACGTTGGCGTGGTGTGGAAGCTTAGAGATTGAGGTTCAAGCTCAGGTGTCGTCCTCGTCACATGACCGAGGCTCAAAATGATGAGGCGAAACGCCAATAGTCCCATCGTTGCTTCTCAGTGCCACAGTATTAAAACAATAACGCACCCTTTTACACTTAATTCAGGTTCTCGACAATAACCACTAGGCTACCGGGGCCAGAAAAAAAAAGCATTTTAACAACTTTTATAATAATGGTTAAAAAGCACTTCTGAAATAAAGCAGGAAAAAAAAAATCGAACTTATATTTACAACAAATGCTCAAAATATCCACTCTTTTTTTGGAGACAAAAGAGAACTCATTTGAGCATATTTTGAGTTGGTTTGGTTAAGTTTTATTAACGTCGCACTAGAAGCAACACGAGGGCTATTGGCGACGGACCTCGTGATTTTGCACCTCGGTAAAGTAACGAGGACGACACATGAGCAGGCTCCTCCCTCTCCTAACTTCCATACCACGCCAACGGGAGGATTTTGGACCCCGACTGATAAAAGGTGCATTAGCCCCGGTTACACGGCGGGTCTTTTGTGGCATCAAGGCTCGAACCAGCGACTCGACGAAAACCGCTGGCCCCGAGTTCGCAACCATGACCAATAGGCTAACGAGGCTACACATATTTTGAGAAAAGATATTCAAAATACTGGGGGTGACTTCCTTTGAGTAAAAGCTGTTTTCAGATTCTCTATTGTTTTATTAGGGATTATTTTCATTAACTTTGTTTTCAACGTACCCTCACATAAAGAAATTGGAGAATGCTCATATCAGGCAACGAGAAAGCCAAAGATATCTTAAAATGAATCGATCGCCAAAATTTTTTTATTGGCATATGTCTACGGTTTTCAATACACTTATGGAATATTGCATACGATACATCTATCTTCTTTGTGCCAAGAATTTCAATCCCTGACATTTTACTGTGGAGATATTTAAATAACAAAATTTATGAAAATAATTCCCAAAAACATAAATGCTGAAAACAGCCTTTAATAAAATAAAGTCACCTCCAGTATCTTAAAAAACGTTCCTTAAAATATGGGCAAACGAGGTTAGCTTTGGTTCCAAGAAAGGGGTGGATATTTTGAACATTTTTTTTCGTTGTAAATATAAGTTCAACTCTTTTTCTACTTTATGTTAGAAGTGCTTTTCACCATATACATTAAAATAATTGATTTAAAGTTTGTTGTTTTTAGTACAATACATTCATGAGTACGGGAATTTCAGCATACCCGGTATAATTTAATATGAAATTACAGAGGGAATTTTCATGGTTCTTGAATGGATGTGAAATCTTTTCTATAAAATATATTTAATCTGGCATTGAACATAATGTTATCCATTTTGAATAATTTTGTAAAGTCTTGTAAAATACAATGAAACGCTTTAAATATGATTTTTTTCCCAGTATTTGGTCGTTACATATAAACTTATCTAACGATAAATAATTTCCTTTTTAAATTCTAAACATGCTTGTTTTTAATCGCTTGCGAAGAAAGCCAATACAAAATAAAATAATATAAAATGAAACTTATTTTTTTTTTAAAAAAAATGTTATACTTCATTTTTTTCAGCGAAATTTTTTAAAAAATATTTTTCTTTGTTTTATTTCGTAGTTATTCTGTAGATACAAATATTTCTGGTTTACCCTCTTACTACCATTAATCTCAGACTTTTTTTGATAGGAAATATTTGAAAATCGCTTTTATTTAGAATAGAGAGATTATATTTTTAGATAGATGGAATATATGATTTTAAGGGGATCAATTTAAGCAGCATTTCTAATATCTCTGTAATGCATTGGTTCCCAATCAGGAGGTCTCGATCTCCAAGGGGATGACCTTAATTAGCTTCTTAGGGGGCTGCCGATTATTGCTTTTAAGAACCAAAACTAAACTGTAAAACTTATAGTATGTGTTCTTGCTAGTGATGTATTCAAAGTGAAATACTGTCAGTTTCCACATAAGATTAATTTATGATGAAGTAATAGATACTATTTACGATGCGCTCAAGCGTTCCTCAATTGGCTGTGTGATTTCGCTTCCTTTTACAGCTGTGCGAATACCTTATTAGATGATCGCACCAGCGTATTTTTTCTCACCTGTCCTTTCTTTTGGAGCATCACCCCTGACAGAAAATTTTGTGGTCAAAGGTGTTAGGTTGGGCAGGGCGAACATTTTTTTTTTTTTTTTTTTGTAATCTCATTCGAGTGACTTTTGCGAGGAAATTTCTATGTGTTCAAGAGAAGTTATTTAAAAATCATGCAATTCATTCAAACAATTTTCCACAACTTGTAAAAAAGCAGCGTTTTAAATTCTAATTTTCGACATTAGTAATTTTTGTTCGTAAAGGAAATGGGAGTTAAAAAAAAAATTCAAACTTTTTATCTGTAATAATCTGGTGGATGGGAAAGGAATTTTTTTTTCCGATTCGAAAATTCTTGAAAGGGTCGCGATTGAACAAAAATATTGGGAACCACTGCCTAATATTTAAAGAATATTCTTAAAAAAATTGACTCTTCACTCATTCATAAATTTTTGTGTCTGAATTTACTGCATTGTTACTATTTTTTAATGAGAGATTTTGTCAAAAAGTTGCTATAAATGTACAGATTAAATTGTACATTACTTTGTATCGTTTTGAAACTTTTCACATGTTTATTCTACATATAAATTAAAGAAAAGTAAACAAAAAAAAATTTTCATAAAAAACAATGATGTAATAAATGTATACAAAAACTTGGAGTCTGTGCGACCAGTAAATCTCTTAAGAATGTTACTCAAATTTGGTCTTTTGCAACATTACGAAGGTACAGAAAACGCTGCGGAAGTATATTCCAAAATTCGCATTTGTGTACCAAAGAAAACTTGATATCAGGAAAAAAAACTTAAGATGATCATAGATATGTTTTACGACGCTTTTACATGGAGAAACTTGCAAAAAAAAAAGTAGTATTCTTTTAATGCAGGTGTACATTGTAAATCAGGGTTAGCATCGCCATAATTATCTTACACAACTTAATTTTATGTGAATTTTTTTTTACAAAGCAGCTCTCCTCAAATCAAATTAATAATATTTTTTTTTCATATGCCAAATGTATTTAAATAAAAAATTAATATCGGCTATGCTAATTTTATTAAAACATGTGCTAATTTTTTTTAAAGACTTATTCGGCTGACAAAAGACCTTCTGTTTGATAGCGATCTCATTCGATGATGAAAGTTTCGAGTCTTTATATTGGGTAGCCATCATCTTCCCAATCTATATCATTGGTACACCAAAATGAATATTAATTTTTTTTAAGTAAGCGTATTTCCGAACTCAGAAGCAATTACTATAATAAAATACCTTTTACAAATTCGTAAAGTATTTTTATTTTCACAACCAAAATATTTTCAAGTACAAAAAACGTTGTCAGTATTAACTATTAAAAGAATTAAAATAGACGATTCTGCTATAAAAATCAATTGTTACATTAAATATTAAAATAAATTATTAAAGTAGGCATTAATATGCTTTTCAGATATTAAAATAAGAGCAGGCGATAAAATATATATTAAATTAAATATATCTTAGCAACGTAAATATCCTTAAAAGCAAACTAAATGTAATTATTATAGTCATAATGTATTATAATGTCCATGTTTTGAACCGAACACCATGTATCTTTTATTTTATACCCCCGCTCTTTTGAAAATTCTCTCAAAACAACAATATATGATCAGGGGATAAAATTTAAACAAACAAACAAAATAGCATGTGGGGATCCTACTGACTGTTTGCGCATGCTCAGCATCTTTTCTCTTTTATTCATTTCCGTGACTGAAAATAATTTTAGTATTAAGGTTTTAAGCTCCCCAAACCAACAAGTGAACTCTAAGCTCTGATACCTTTTGTACTCGTAACGTGTCCCTACTACTTAACATATGAACCTTGAAAATATATAATACAGACCACCGCTTCGACATATATGACAGTTTCCATCCACAAATTTGCATTTTACCGCATAAATATAGCTTGACAGTCCGCCAAATACACTGAATTGAAAAATACAGATAGTCCTCTCTATTATATATAACATAAAAACGAACCATTATATTCTAGCTCTCATTTGCATAAACACATCTTTACGGATTTCAGTTTCACCCAAACATATCATTACGTCTCTCACTCCACGAGGACAATATCGACCTCTGAAAATGGAGACTGGGGCAAATAATTATGGACATTGTATATGCAAAGCCGAAAATCGTCGCTCATTCTAATACTATAATGCCAGTTATCTTCTTGCAGACGATTTTATAAAGGCAGGGTTGAGGGATGTAGAGCCTTCGATATCGTTTTCAAAGGAGAGAGGGATGATGCTTGAAAGCGAACCCTAAAGAAGGGAGTTAGGCGACACCTATAGATTGTATTATGAGGATTCTTTACAATGAAATGAATGGAAAAAGGGGAGTTGAATATCAATTCCTAGTACCCAATGGTGGCTGCAGAGTGTAATTATGGTTCACATATGTTACGATGTGATTTATTTTTATGTGTGATTTTTGATGCTTAGTACTGGTTGGAGACAGAAAATTTGCCTATTTTTTTCTAGTTATAGAAAAAGTCTGTAAGCTTGCAGCAATTTGGTAAAATGTTTACAAAATTCATAAAATAAGACATTTTATGTTGTTCTTGCATACTATGACAAAAATATATGGAAATGAAATGTATTTAAAACATAAATAATATAAATAAAATTCTATAATTTTATAACAAATTATGCATGAATAATCTTTCTCAATGAAACCAGTATTAAAAACATATTAAGTACATTATCAATTTGTCGACATGTTTAAAAAATAAGCACTAAAGAAATATAAATAATTAGCACTTTTGTCTCCTAATCGTAATCTAATTTTTGTACAAAATAATCCCACCTCAGAATCTTTTTCAGATTTCACCCTAACTTGTTTAATAATTATTACAGAATATAGTACAACACTATTTGAATACATTTCCCTAATTGTTTTTCTGTTGTAAATAGTCTAGTTCTTTTGTCAATGAGTTAATGAATATTTTTGGATTGCCGGAGGAAAATCAACGGCAACAACAAAATCAACGACAACGACAAAATCAATGACAAAATAGTCATCTGAGCCCACTTTTTTTAAAAATATAAATGAATGAAAGAATGATGAGAGAGCGAATAAATGAGGGAATGAAAGAATAAGTAATGAGTGAATGAATGATTGAGTAACCAGGGAATGAATAAAACAATGATGACAGAATAAATGAATAAAATTTCTATTCCGTTGTCGTATTACCGATTGGTTTAAATCTGATATTTTATCGAATAATTTAATAAAAGAAATATTTAGTTCCTTTGGTGGCTATATCTGTTCTTGCAAAACTTTACATGGAACAAAGTCGTATTTTTGTTTTTATAAATACTAAAAGTTTCACTATCTGTTTACATAATTATAGATGTCGAAAAAATTGTTCGTACTGAATTTTCGGATTCAGAATTTCTCTTTCAACCTGGCTGACCGTAGTACGTGCATCGTTTTTAATGTTGCGGATATATGCGTTTCCAATCAATCCCACGATTTCATTTTTGACTGTAGCTTTACTTGCTTCATTAACAATTTCGTACTTTTCTCACCTTCTGAAGTGTTAAGATCAGTATGGGAAAGAAGTTGAAACATATTTGTATAAACAATTCGTCGTTGTTTTATATAATATAGGGTGTTTCGAAACTCATGGACAAAAATTTAAGACGTGATAGAAAACATCTAAACAAGCAAATTTCAACTTACAATGCTCAGGTGTAGAGCAAGCGGTGAACCGTTAGACGGTGCTGGAATGGAAAGCAGAAAGGGCGAGTTTTCGTACACATCATCATTTCTGCCGCCATAGATTTCAGGAGGCATGGTGGTACAGTAATCAGGAAAAGACCATGCCTCCCCAAATCCACCGTTTACTCTCCACTTATTAACAGTGACAATGATTTTGTACTTTAAAGTGTTAAAGTAGAAATACATTAGGATTTGAAGAAGATATTTTCTTGATAATAATTGATTCTGAAGAGCTTGGAATTCAGAAGTAAGCTACTTTACGCTAATTAGTATCAATTTTGAATAATTCTACCTTTTCGAGAACTTAGCATTAAAAAAAAACATTAGAACATGTTAAAATGAAATTAGCAAGCAAATTTCAATTTTTTTTTTTTTTTTTTTTAGCCCCCCAAGTGGCTATTGCTTCAGTTGTATCACTTTTGGCGTACCAAATCACTTTTCATTTTTTATCGTTTGCTTTAATTTTAATATCGGAAAAGTTTATTATTGTCCATTTCTCGACATTTCATCGTTTACTTTAATTCTTATATTCAACTGTGAAATTTAATAATAATTTAAAAAAAAAGCGCACCTTGGAAGGCTAAATCTGCTCTTTGCAAAACTTTGCGTATAGAACTTTTTATATAATTTTTTTTTATAATTGTGATCAATATTTAAAGATGAAAGATAATAATTGTAAAAAGATACTTCCAAGTTTTTAAAGGTATCGTAGCACTGCAGCAATTTTTATAATAACTACTGTCAAATATTTCGATGTTTTTATTAGTTTTTTTTGTTGTTGTTGTTTGACTGCAGCATAAATTTTTGTTGTTTTCGAATAAAATATGTAATAATCGTCAGTACGGGAGCTTTAAGATATCCAGCTCTTCTTGTGTTATTTTTATTTATATTTCCTGAATATTATTCATATTTCTTAAGGAAACTACAGAAGCAACATAATGTTTCCGAAACGAAACAGAGTATATTTTATGTGCCTGATTCTCTTTTATTAAAAAGATATATTTGGAAGATGAAAAAAGATATATATATATATATATATATATATATATATATATATATATATATAAGTGAAAAAAAAAGCATTACAAGGAGAAAGTAAAGTGAGAGAAAAAAAATTTAGAATTATATATATACAAATAATTCTTTGGTTTTTCAACTAATTTTTTAAATATAATTTCTCAGCAACAACTTTTTTTTATTCAAAATTAGCTTTTCATTTTATGGTTGATAAATATATTTAGACTACGCAAAATTATAAGACTTTAAATTATCTATGCTTCCTTTCAGAAGGTTTAATGTTAGAAAAATCGAATGTTTAAATCATTTAGGTAATTTATTTATATTTCAGACCATATTCTTATATTTTATACTTATTATATTTTACGAGATAAAAAAAAAAAAGAACATCATCATATGTGATCATGTTTTATCTCAACCACATTTTTTCACAACTTTCATTTTTTTTTTTTAATATTGGATTATTTTAGATATGCAGAACAACGCAATCTCAAATTTTTAAACATTTTAAAACTTTATTCTTAAGTACCTAGATATGAAAGTTAATCTTAGAACATATAAAAAAAAAAAATCTTTGTGCATTTAGGGATGCTGACTGTTAAAAAAAATAAGTTCTCTGGAAAAAAAAATTTCTGAAAGAAAATTCTTATGGATCTGAGTTTATAGAAAGATGATAAAATACCTTGGACATTGTTAAAAGAAATTGCCTGCGAGAGAAACAAGAATATAATTTTTTTTGAAATTTTTGAAGTAATAAAACTACTCATTTCTCATAATCGTAATTTTTTAATGCAGTTATGATCCCAAACAACTGTAATTATTATTATTTCTAATTTTTTTACTTAATTCTATCAAGCCTTAAAGGGATACAAAAGTCAAGCTTATTAATAAAGCCATGGAGTTGAAGTAGTCTGGACGGACTCGAATTCGAAATTTCGCTTGTTAGAGGCTTAATTCTATTAAAGAGTCATCTTGTAGAGGAGCTGATGCTCTTTAAGTGAATCGGGACTCAACTTTCTCACGTTGGCGTGACAGCCACGTCAGCCAATTGGTCATGGTTTGTGTTATTTATATTGAATCGTGGTTTCGAAATCTAATGTCACTAAAGACCTTCCGTATAGTGTGCGTGCCTCATACACGTTACGTCTGTCTAGGCCCGAAATCTTCATGCTGGGGTAGCACTTAAGTTTGGAGAGTAGGGTTGGTGAATTGTTTAGAGACAAGCCTATTTGTTCTCTTCATTATTTTTGACTGTGGTTCAGAT
Source organism: Nephila pilipes (assembly GCA_019974015.1). Taxonomy (NCBI): domain Eukaryota; kingdom Metazoa; phylum Arthropoda; class Arachnida; order Araneae; family Nephilidae; genus Nephila; species Nephila pilipes. Next base: position 280,025 of record BMAW01059855.1, on the reverse strand, counting down.
AATTGCGAGATTTTTCACCAATGGTTCTCGTATTGTTTTTAAGTGAGATATTAATAAACAATTTATCATAATCCTACTTTAAAACTACTTTCAAATTCTATTAAGTCTAGACGTCAATAAAATAAAATTCAACCAACACTTATGTTTGAATTCACATGTATGTTATGCAATTATGCATCGTAGAGTCCTTCCTAGATAAGAAAAGGAAAGTGTTTAAAAAAACACTATATCGCTTTCATAATTCACCCCGAGGGAGTTTCAAAACTTGTTGAAGCGCAGATCCCTCTTCAATTAAAAACAGAGCATCCTCTTCAAGGCACGAGGCAGAGTCACGCAACAGTTGCGCGCGCACGCCAGGTGACCTCGGTGGTGCTCGACCCCTCTTCCCTTCGAATCAATCTCGGAAGAGCGGGGGCGTTCGGAATCACTGATCAAGAAATCACTCTTCCTTCCGCCGGATGGACACCCCCTCCGTTTCGCAGGAAAAGCATCCCACAGGAAGCATTAAAACGAAGTGCAGATTCGTTTGCTTTCTTTCATTCTCCAGGATCGAAATTTCACTAAATTCAAGCATTCATATCGATGAATTAGGAATTCTAGTTTATTTTAGTATCATTAATTTTATCTTGAACGGATATTTGATACTGCTAGATACAGATCCTCTTAAGGTATTTGAGATGTCTTTGACAAGGAAAAATGAACACTCATTTTAGGCCAGGTTTAAATAATTATCATTCTTTTAAAATTAAAAGCAATGGAAGTCGTATTTTAATATTGAGATTTCTGCATACTTACGTATATGTTCATGGAAAGAAAATCATTTTTATATAGATAAATGATTATGTATGAGCAATAAATAATCACTAGTTTTGTCTACATTTGTAATTCATGTACTTAACTTCAGGTACAGGTTGCACAAAGTCCTCCACATTTATGACTGTAAAAATTTACAGAGTATTTATACAATAACATTCTATACATTGAACCTAAGTATAGTTTCAAAATATAATTTCAAAATATAATTTTTATAAAATATAAATTTTTTAAATTTTATGATCCACATTTCAATTAATTTTTTCAAATACTTTGCAGTGCTAACGTTTGTGGGTGCTTAATGTAAAAAAGTTTAGTTCACTGCATAGCAAATAACCTCAATCTATAATGTGGAAAATCTTAGTGCTAAGGATACATTAGATTTGAAGGAAAGTGATCCAGAATCCCCCGGCCCCTTCCATTCCGAAGAAATTCAAATCACTAACTTTGGAAAACAAAACTAAACAAAAACAAACGCAAATACTGATATTTTTCTCCGTGACATGGCGGTTTTTCTTGCAATTTTAAGATTCAAATTTCTAGCATTCTGTTTGTTCAAATTTTCTTAAGTAATATATCTATGGAATCAACGAACTACCCTCTAATTTTATCAGCAAAATTTAAAAAAATACAAAATGGGAAAATAATTTAAGGTTATTACGTTGGGCCGTTAGCCATTTTCTCTTCACTAACCTCAGGAACATTTTCGTAATTAGAATTGCCTAAAATTACAATTACTTCCCAACAAAAATGAAAAGGGATTTGGATAAATCAGATGAATATAATGTAACAGTATAATGAATTGTGAATCATATACACGCAACTCTTTTTTTACATTGTCTTTTTTTACACGATTTTGAAATAATACAGCTCATCAAAAAACTTTTTTACACGAATTTTTTGCTCTAACACGAATCCCAAATCCCCCCCCCCCAAATATTCAAATGCTGTTTTTATAACCTAATACCTTTTTTTTTATTCATCCACTCAATCAGGGTATTATATCAGCATTTAAAATGTGCTACATAAAGCAAACGTTTAAATATATTTTAGACTCAGTGGGAGAAAGAAATTTAACTGTTGTAGAAACAAGGAGAAAATTTAGGATTTTGTATTGTATTACACGTGCTTTTTTTGCCATCAAACAGTTGCGCCAATCGACCTTAACTGCTTGTGGGAAAAAAAGTTTTGTCAGCATGCGTCAAAAGTAGAAGTTTCGAAGTACAAAAATCAGCTGTTAGGTCTGAAATTATAACTCTATCAAATGAAATAGGTGGCGAAGGTTTTAACAACATGCAAACGGCTAATATCGAAAAATTGATGCTAGAAAGACCTTTGGATGAGGACGATTTGATCGAATTTTTTCGCAGTTTATGATAATAAAGAATTCGATAATGATGAAGTTGAAGTTCAGCTATTAACAGATGATTTAATTCGCGAGTGCTTGAAATTTGTAACAAGTATGGAACAGTTTCTCACTCATGATCATGATATAAAGAGTACATTAAATTTTCAGTATAATCTTGTGTACCAAAATATCAAGAATTATATATGCAATTTGAGAAACAAAAAAAATCCTCTAATAACAGACAAAACAAAACAGAAACAGAGGCCGTTAAGAACGATCGAAATTCTTCATTTGAATGAAAGCCGACAGTTGTGATAGACATATCTGACACATCTACTACTGATAGCATTTTTGATCCAGTTCGTAATAAACGTGCTTGCTTGTTATCAAGTAGCTATGAATAGTTGTTAGTAGTTTATTCCTAATTACAATTTCAGTTTTTACATGTTGTTTGTACGTATAGATTGAATTTTCACTGAACATTAAAATTTTTTTGTATTAATTATGAATTGTTTTTGTTTTATAAATATTTAATATGGATTTCTTTATTACTTTTTTGCCCGATTTCTTGGGAAATTATTTAGAATTCTTTCATCTTACGTGATTTCTTAAAGTTGAGGAACATATCCCCAAATTTACCATATATCGTATGTATTTTTACACGAAATTTTTTTTGCACAGTTTTCTGAGGAATGTATCTACCATGTAAAAAAAAAGTTGGGTATATATATATATATATATATATATATATACCACACATTTCTGCAGATAAGACGATATTTGAATCTGGGGTCGTCTTATACAACTGTTACAAAAAAATTAGATTGAAATTTATATAAATTAGAATCATTATGAAATAAAACAAATCATCCAACAATATATTTAAAGTCCTGCAAAATCCTCACATTCATCATCTAAGGCAAATAGTTCTTCAAGTACATCTTCACTTTCGTTGCTGAGAACCTCGTCATATGGATAGCTAGCGAATCGATTTTGGCTTCGTCATCAGTATCGAGTAACAAATCGTCTTCAGCGCCCTCCAAAATATTAGAAATCCCACACGTTTGGAAGGATTTGCAAGAGATATGTGTGAATTCGTGTTGGGGCACGTGCTTTTTATAGGCATTACTGCTAGGTATAAGGAAATAGACTGTTAGATTGATTGATTTAATTCATTGTTTATTAACGTCGTGCCTAGAAGCAATACGGAGGTTATTGGCGGTGGCCCTTGTAATTTTGAATCATGGTCAAGTGATGAGAACGGTACTTGAGCCCTTTTTTAACTTCCTCACCACGCTAATGGAAGGACTTGGTGCCTCGTCAAATTTAATGTGTATCAGCCCCGCAACACCGCAGTTTTTAGGAGCATCACGACTCGAACTCATGACTCGACGAAACAGCACCTGCTATGAGTTTGTGATAGTGACCACTATGCTACCGCAGTCAATAAACTTGTTAGAGATGCATATGAGTTCGTGGTTCGGCAAGTCCTTCTATAGGCAGTGCTTCCTGATGCAACAAAATAAAATTTGTTCCAACTGATGATCGCTGGTCTAAACTAAATCCATAGGCCGTTGATTGTTTGGGGATCGTCTTATAGGACAGTATATGCTAAAATTATGAAACTTCGACGAAAATTTATGCATCATTTTACCTGAAGATTGTCTTATATGCGGGAACATAGGGTAAATGAAACAGTACTGAAAGAAAAGAGAAAGGAGATAAATGATAACGAAAAGCTCATAGATGTTTCTAAATTGGATTGAATCATCGTGACCAATCATTTGAATTTAAGTGATTCCTTATTAGAATAATAGGAGTCGAATCTGTTACAAATAAGAAGTTCGTGAAACGGGACTAGTGATTTGGTAAGCTAAGACTTCATTCTTTTAATACAAGCCAAAATTGACTGAGTTAAGAGGGATTCGAGGAAGAGAAGGAATACGAACTTGCATATTCTATTAAGAGCTACTAAACTGTGCTGTCTTTCTCTTGCTTATTTTCAATTGGAGTCTTGAACTTATTGACTATTTAATTAGACTTTAAGATGGCTATGGAGTTAAATAATGAAAGTAATGCCTCAAAGGTTTGAGTTTTAAAGGTTTTACAGATTTAAAGGATTCTTCTCTTTAAAGTGTTATTCGTTCATAAGAATTATTTTATCTTCTTTAAAAATTTTGAGTCGTCAAATTTGATTGTCTGACCCCAATGGGAGACGACGATTGAGAATTATTCTAACGATTAAACATAATTGATTTCACACATTGTTTGCATTTGGAATAAAATAAGAATAAAATTTTCAGTTAGGCTTGTGCTTAGAGAGATTTAACGACTGATTTCCATTGAATGAAATGTTAAACTATAAACGTTTTATTGTTTTGTCTTTTTAATATGGGCGTTGTTAAACGAGATAAAAAAAATTATAAATTTATCTAGGTATGAAAAAAAAAAAAAAAGGCTACCAAAGAATTACACATGACCGTACCTACCTTCTGCATGTATTCGGGGCCACGGTAGCTTAGTGGTCATGGTCGCGTATTCGTGACTGGCGTTATTTTTGTCGAATTGTAGGTTCGAGCCCTGACGCCATTAAAACCCCTTCATGAAGCGGGGCTGACGGGCGTTAAATCTGGATGAGATAATAATGGCTTTTGAAAGGCCAAAAAATATTGGGGGAGAATGTATAACTAAGTGATTAGATAGAGAAAGAGTCTTAAGAAAAAAAAAAAAAAAAAAACCCTCTATCTCACAATTATTTTAGTAATATTTTAAATTCTACGATATCTTCCGTACGTATAATACACTTTTGTTCTTGCTGTGTTTTTGTTCTTATAAAAATAATTTATCAAAATAACTTACAGGTAATTTTATGTTTGGTGTTTCTCATTATCCTACGAGTAAAGTTGCGCAAGAATTCTAGTAAGAAATAAAATGGCACCAAACATTAACCAAATTTCCTTATTATTATTATTTTTGAATACATATGAAATAAAAATAAATAAAATTTCTAGTATTCCAACCGACTTTTTGTGTGCATTTTGAGGAGAAAAAGGCGATTTGTAACACTATTTTTCGTTGCCTTGGAGCAGAAATTAATATTAAGGAATTTAAGTGATGAAAGTAGTTTTCTCATCTTTAAACTCGGGGACTTTATAGTAATTTGAATTACTTTACAGTTTCTTCCCAACCAAAATGAAACGCTGTTTCGTAAATTCAATGAAGATAGGAAATACAATGAATTGAATTAGAGGTAATGATATATAAATGAAATTGAATTGAAATGAAAGTAAAGGAGATAAAAGATAACGTTTGGCTGATATAAAATAATAGTAAGTTGCATAAAAGAATCGCAGTTAATCTTTGGAATTGAAGCGAATCTTAGTTGAAGTATTCAGATAAAAATCGGCTGTTTGGGTAAAGTGATTGAATCAGAATGGGTAAGTTTGCATGCCGAGACTTTAAGAATTGACCCTAATTTAGGATTGATAAGTTCTATGAAATTCAAAAGAGAGCGCCCTTATCTATCCTTCACTCTGATAAATAAAGTACTTTGTTTTATTCTTACGTATTTTTAATTGGAAACAGATATTTATTGATTATTTAATTAGAGGGGACAATAGCAGTAGAATCTAACAATGAAAAAAATGGCGTCACAAGCCTCTTAATGATTCGTTTCAATAATCATTGTTGTTAAACAGTCACTGATGAGATAATATTTAAATGAAGAGCTTCTATGTCTAGAATGTACCAGAATCTTAGTTTCGAATTAAATATTAAAGCTCTTGCTCACCAACTCACCCGTGCCGAGTGAGCTCTTCTTAAATACTGGAAATGTTCGACGCTCTTTACCAATTTACTCTAATCAGAAATAATTTATAATGACAGAATATCAATTACTGCAATTTACTCTTCTTCTAACCTATAATCATCAACAGGCTTCTTTTTATTATCTATCTTCTTATTCCTTCATTTCTCTTATATACTACTATCTTAATTTCAATTCATCCTATTTCTTACCTTCATCTTATTTGTCTAGATCGCGTTTCATTTGGTTAGAAAGGAGATGTAACTTTAATCAATTCAAATCACAAAAAGTCTTCAAAGTTAGTGAAGAGATAAACGTGATTAACCCAACGTCACAAACTGGCTTAGCACCAGTTTTCCTTCTATTTCATGATCATTTCAACCTTTCTTCGAACGATGTATCTATTTTAGTAGTTGCAATAACTCTCTGCTTGCTGAGGTGTTTAGAAGGATTGTCTATTTCCTAAGAGATTATCTCCTATCTCCTTACATGGTGTTCTGTAATTACTGAATACTTTCTTTCACGCGGCTCAGCATCAAAGCTCGCATGTGGCTCTGTGAGGAATTTGGTATAAGCTGAAGTGACTTTCTAGTCATTTTGTGACGTTGTTTATTCACCATTTTCTCATCACTAAACACGAGGACTTTTTGATAACTTGAAATGCATATTCAATAAAAAAAATTTCCGAACCCAAATGAAATGTGATTAGTTAAATTAGATGAAGAAAAGAAGTGTCGTGAATTGAATCAAGTATAGTGATATATAAGCAAAATAGAACTGAGAGGAGAGAGAAAGGAGATATATAGAGCATAACGCGGCAAATTGATCGAGTGAATCTTTGAATTAATCCTTTATGTTCGAAGTAAATCTGCTATAATAGAGAAGTGCTTGAATCGGAATGAGCGATTTGGTAAGCAAAGATTTTATTATTAGAAAATAAACTACGATTAACTGAGTTAAGAGGGATTTGAGACAATGAGAGTGATTTGGCATATTCTGAACAAACTGTGTTATCTTTGTCTTATATTTTTAATTGGAATATTAAATTTATTGATTATTTAATTAGACACTAAAAGACGTCTGTAAAGTTAAATAATGAAGGGAATTCGATAAAATTTGACGTGGCTTAAAATTATGAGAAATGACTTTAATAGACCCAAGTTACTGAGACTGGACTTTAAAAAACAAATCCTCATTTTACACGTGTTTAGCCTCTAAATATGACACACTAGTCCCATATACCATCGAGAAAACTATCAAAAACCTTGTATAGTTAAAAAAAATGCATTGAAAAGATAAAACTATACATGAATGAAACTTGCATTTGTATTTTTATATCTCAATTTACTTCCATCACGCACGCACGTGCACACACACACAAGTAAATAAAAATAAATAAATAAATAAAAATAAGTAAATAAAATAAATAAAAATAAAAAGTTTTTATATATAACATTGACCTAAAATCATGATTTTTTTTTCTGTTCCATATATCTGGACATTTTAAATGACTTCATTAGAACATTTCTGGTAATAAATTGAACATTTCTGGTAGTAAATTGAACATTTCTGGTAATAAATTGAACATATCTGGTATTATAATCGTCCTTATACAAAATGCAAATATAGTCAAATATTTATGAAGAATTTGGAAACTTACGCGAAAGCGCAAGATAACTTTCAATGCTTGCAAGCTTTCGAGCTTGTTTAAACTCATAAAAAACATTACTGGAACTTATGTGGCATAAAAATTAAAGTTCAAAACTCACTCGACAACTTGTTGCAAATATGATAAAAGTTTATTAAGACTTAAACATGGGGTTGAAGCCGTTACAAAACAAAACGAACATATAAATATTACGGTAACGTCCAAACGAAGAATGCTTTTTATGCTCTTTTGCCACCTCAAAAAAAAAAAAAAAAAAAAAAAAAAAAAAAAAAAAAAAAAAAAAAAAGAAAGAAAGAAAGACGTACTGGAAAGCTTGTGAAGATGAATACTCGACAACAGTGAAGTGCTGGCGCCAACAGTTACGAATATTAATAAGCCCATCCCCTCTCATTCATCTGTATATTTCTACTCTAAAGTATTTCAAGGTTAACCTTGCAAGATTATTACACAATGATAGAATTAAACTAAAAAGGTTATTCTACAATTATTCATAGAGTTAGTACAAGTAAAAAATCACCAGAAGCTTCCCCTTTTCTATTGAATTCAATGCTTCGAGGTACAATGAGAAAAGTTTTTCCCAAAACATTCCCAAGAATATCAATAGAATTTTTTGATTCCACCGCAAAAGCCAACATTATTCCTTTCTCCTGTCAATTTCGGATTAACTTACGAGGGAATGTGTCCCTATAAATTCAACTCTTTCATCTTGCATAGTATTTCGAAAGGTGATTTAGATACCGGTGACCTCTTAGTAACTAGTAACCGGTATTGGTTAGTGACCTCTTAGTAACTAGTAACCGGTATTGGTTAGTGACCTCTTAGTAACCGGTATTGGTTAGTGACCTCCTCATCACCATCACTCTTGGTGTCATAACCAAAATGAACAATTGTAAACCTTTGCTTAGAGAATTTGCGAACGTTATCTTTTTTTCTCGCTTGATTCCGTCACTTTTTCTATTAAATATGTACAATAAATTTCTCTATGTTTTTTTTTTGCGTTTAATTATTTTGAGAAAAAACGGGTCAACCGTTATTTATCATGACAGGTCATTTGACTGGAAGAAAAAATTATCTCTTTTAAGGTTATCGTATGTGCTATATATGCACATTCTAATATTGTATCAGTTGGCTGCAAGTATCTGCAAAAACTGTTACGAAGAAAGGCCAGTAAAAATATTCATTCATCAAAATATCAAAATACATTTATAATTTTTGAGTAAGAAAAGTATCAAAAAGGTAAAAAAGTGTGGGTAATATATCCATAATTTTCAGAACGTTACTCCTTTGTGATTCTATTATTGGTAAGCTTTACTCAGAAAAATGTCGAAACAGTTAGAAGAAAGTCACACCAGATTCTAGGAAGAAAATAAACAACATAGGAGATTAGTTTCCTGAAAGGGAAAAAAAAAACCGTTTGAAAAAAATTGTTTTTTTATCACTGAGTCTGGGTCTACAGATATCAACGATAAAGGGGAAGATTATACTTTGAATTTGAATGGTCGAATGGTTTGGGATTGATCAATTGCTTATTAACGTCACACTTTGAAACAAGGGGAGGGCTATTGGTGACAGACTTTGTAATTTTGAACCTCGATCAGGTGAGGACGACGACACCTGACCTGGCACTTCCCTCCCCAAACTTCCACACCATTCCATGGGAGGACTTTGAACCACGACAGATTTTACGTACATCAGGAACTGTTTGAGAAGGAAAATAAATAGGGTATTTATAATCTGGGACAGCAGCACTTAATTACATTTTCAAGAAAGAACTACATCCAGCAGGGATATATGTAAACGAAATAATATAAAAGTTTTAGTGTTGACTGTATTTTTATTGTTAATTGATATGCGTATTTTTGTTAAATAATTACTTTAAAGTTACTTTGTTTGATATTTACTTACTAAAACCAATACTGCCTGCATTAAAATCGAAAAAAAAAAAAAAAAAAAAAGGTGAAGTTGTTATAAAAAGAAACTGGTCATTGGACCATTTATTGTATGCATAAGTATACGAAGTGTTATCGTAAAATTTTAATTATTACTAATTGAGATACCTGTAGATCAATTTTATTTTGCATATCAATTTATCCTTATGTATACAATATTGTAAATTATAGCTATTAATGCTCATTTGCTTAGTTTCCGGAAACCGTGATTTAGGTCACCCATTCTATTGTAAAGTTTTAATTATTATTGAAAGCAATAGAGATGGAAACTTAATTTTTATTTATTATTCTTAAGGCTTTTTCTACATTGTCAAGTTACGTATTTCTGCCAGTGTTTCTTTATCTTTCCGAGGTCATCAGTCTGAATTAAAATTATCAAGAAGGTAGAATTCAACAGACTGAATTCTACCTTCTTGATACTGTGCGTTACTTCAATACTCGACTTTCCAAAACAAAAAAAATACAAAATAATAATAATAGCTGTAATTAGGAACATTGTGTGCATGAGGATTAATTATCATACAGAATAAATTTTATCTATGATATCTCAGTCATTTCTTAAATAAAAATTAAAATTTAACGATACCCTTATGTATATTAAGTATCAGTGCGTTTATAATAAGAAATAAACAACGCGTGTGAATAATTTTAATTCCTCAGAAAGCAAGTAACATCGTGGAATAGCTAGCAAGAATTATGTAATAAAAATACGCATATATATATATGTGTGTGTGTGTGTGTGTGCCAATAAAAAGAGGGTCGCATATCACTGAACAGAAAGCTTTAATCTGCCCTTTGATTTGATTTGTAATTAAATGATATATCCAGCTATATAATGATATTATAGAATGATCCAGCTCAGGTGTTGTCCTCGTCACTTGACCGTGGTTTAAAATTACGACGTTCGTCCCCAATAGCCCTCGTGTTGCTTCTAGTGCGACGTAAATAAAAACTAAACTAAGTTAAACCCATATATGAATTGTTCAAAGACAATAAGGCAGTAATTTATAAATCCTAACGGACACATAGATTACATTAGTTGCTGGGAACAGCGATCATGACCGGCTGTAACAGTTTTGAATTTGAAAAGATGAAATTTATTTTCTTATTTAATTTCACAATAAATGTAAGTATATTTGCTTCGGTCAAATCTTACAACTCAATTTCGAATCACTTCCACTTGTCCAATTGCCTTGAAATTTTGTTTAAGCACCTATGTAATCTCGATGACAATACAGTTATCTGATCAAATGACCATGGCCTGACGCTACAGAGAAGCCAAGCCATCTTGGTCCCTCCCTGACCTCCCCCCACATCTGTGACGACCGCGTCCTTGTCTCCCTCTCCCATTACGCTACTGGTAAATATTTGTCTAAAACAAGGGAAAGAAACGTTTTTAGTTACAGTGGAAATAAGACTAATTTCGTATTTGAATTTTTACAAATTTCACATCGAGAACGAATAAAGTGACCACGGAATAACGGAAAACATTTAATTTACTTTAGTTGTTGCAGGATATTCCACGAGGTAAATCTGTTTCCTGAGGGATTAAGAAAGATTTCGACCCTAGCACGTTGTCCATTTTTCGAAGCCGACGATCAGATGTTTCTGGAGTAACAGCGTGGAAAGCACCTTACACAGTTTCATTTTTTTTTAAAAAGTCAGTAGGAAAAATTCACACCAGAATATTACAATGCGCTTAAGGACGATGTATTTGAACTTGAATAAAAATTTTAAGAGAATGAATGATTTCGAAGTTAAGAAAACTTATTGTGTGTGGGGGGGGAAAGAAAAGATTGAATAAAAATTAAAAATAACTTTTTGCTCGTAAAACGGAATTGAAAATATTTTTCGATTAAAAAGTAGTTTTTGAACTTATTATTTCCTTTTTGGAAACTACGATAAAGATTTGAATCCAGCGTCAAGAACGGAAAGAAGTAATACGGGAGGGATCTGAATGAGATATATTTATGTAAGAAGGAGGCAAAATGTGACTGTTTAAGGAGGATATTAATGAAAATATAGGTTTTAGATAACTATGCATGAGTGATTTTTTTTTTTAAAATTAATTTTACACTAAGAAGTAACACGAGGGATATTGGTGACGGACCATGTAATTTTGAACCTCAAACAAGAGATGAGGACGGCACTGAGCTGGTACCTCCCTCTCCAAGCTATCTAAACCGCACCAATGAGGGTACTTGGGACCTTGGATAGATTTAACGTTCATCAGCCCCATTACATGATGGGTCTTAGGCTCGATTCTTTATTTGTGAAGATTTGAGAGATGTTTTCATTAATTCAAAGGTAAGTTTTATTTTTTTCAGGTTCAAGATATTACATATTTCTTTAAGACAGAAAATAAAGGAGAGTTTGGGGAAAGGGAATTTGAAGACTTATTTTCATCAGAATTTAGGGTAGAGATGTTTTCGTTTATGTTATTGTTTTTCATGTCTGTTCGTTCCGTGTGCTCTTTTTAAAACGTTTTTCTGAATTTCACTTGGTGTGTGTGAGTGTGTATGAGTGTGTGTGTCATCAAAATTTCGATCGTTAATTTAACCAACTTCCCATCAAGCTAGAACTTTGAAACTTTGGGAATCGTTCTTACTTGCCTAACAATGCAATATTTAGACATTTGCGACAAGTTTTAACTAATATTTCAATAATTTTAATAAGTCAAAATATCCCTTCCACTCGGCGCTTTGAGGGAAAAATTTCTTTCCCCCTCGGGAAACATCGGGGATTCCCCCATACGCCGCAAGAGGTATCATAAAACTTTTCTACTCACAAAGGGGAGATACTGTCTCCGAGATAAGGAGGTTTGCTGACTTTTAGTCAGTAATCATTCGCAAGAAAGAAAGTTTCCAATATTTGGCGCCATGTCATATCACAATAATTTTTTCTGAATTCTGGTTCCCAGTTTTAATAGAATGACTTACAAACTTTCAAATGCCTGTTTTGATTTTATACTACAAATTTTTTAATACGTTCACAAATGTGTCTTTTTAAGTAAATTTTAAAGTTAAAAATTATGTTTTCTAGAATTTGATGCACAGCATTTCAGAAGTACTAAGAAAGTAGAATTTAAATGATTGACATGTCTACTCTAAATCATGAATTAGTAAAAATTATTAGATGCATAACTTTTATTTGCTCCATTCGCAATTTCTTAGTAAAGTTCGTTTGTGTTTTGTCCACGTTTTTGGGTCTAGATTAGTATGACGTGTAATACATGTAGATTTATCTACACTTCGCCAATCATACTCAAATTAGCCTCACCTCACCTCCACGCTGTTAGATCTGGTAATCCAAAAATATTTGGAAACTAAGAAGGAAAGGCTTGTATGTGCTGTAAAATTTTTCAGTAAAAACTATTCAATAAATGATTGATTAAATTGAAATTATAATTAAATTTTTTATATGTTTATCACGTGTTTGTTTTGAATTTAATTTATAATAATTAATATACTTTGTCATTATATAAAAACGTTGGTTTTTATCTCGAATTATTAAGTATAAGTAGCTGGTGGGGAGCATTGTGACCTTTCGTAGTTGCTACATTTGACTGCTGAGTCCGTTATTCAAAAGATCATCGTGTCTAGTATTAACTTAATCCCTTTTCGAAATACTTATCAATGTTGAAAGAGTACAAATTCTTTCCAAAGTTAATCCGGAAGTGTAAGCAGCAGATGGATATGATGTTGGTTCTGAGCTGGGGATTAAAAGGTTTTTGGAAATATAATCTCGGAAATATTTTTGAAAATCCTTTTTCTTTTGATTTCCAAGTCATAGGATCAAAAGAAAAGGCAAAGCTTCCAGTGACTTTAGGGTTCTTTCTCACGCTCTGAATAGAAGTAAGTTAATCTTGCAGTACAGTTCCTTCTCAGTGCGATGTTTTGTAAGGCAAAATTAGAAAATTAGTTTTTATTAACGTCGCACCAGAAGCAGCACGAGGGCTATTGGTGACGGACCTCGTAATTCTAAACCTCGGTCAAGTGACAAGGATGACACCTGATCTGAAACACCCCTCTCCTACACCACGCCAACGGGAGGACTTCGGGCCTCAACAGATTTTAACGTGAGTCAGTTTAGGCTACGCGGCGGGTCTTTGGCGGACAAGGATCGAATCCGCGACTGAACGAAAACTGTTGGCCACGAAACCGAAACCATGACCACTAGGCAACCGCGGCTACGGAAAGAAAGAAGCAAGGCAAAGTATGATTTTTTAAATAAAGAGCAAAATAGAAATATTTTTTAAGTATGTTACGTTTGTTTTTAAAAATTTTGTTTTAATTTCCTCAAAAATTATAACTTGTGTTTTATAAAAGAAATTTATTGTATTGCGTAAATTATTAAAATTCTTTTTTTTTCTGTTATGGTTAGACCTAAATTTTTTTATGAAATAGTGAATGCGCTAATACGTACTTTTTTCTTATAAGTAGAATCGGTAATCCTACTTATATCACAAAAAAATGATTTATCAAACTTATGGCAAAAGATGTATGTACAATCATCAACAGCATTAAAACGAAAATTTGGGGTCCACTTCTTGAAAAATTTCGTTATCAAATTTTACAGATTTAAAACATGTAGGACAAGCTATTTTTTTCTATAGCTATAGTCTATTCTTTTTTTTTTTTTTTTTAATGAGTAGCCGCGGTAGCCTAGTGCATAAGCCAACGGACTTGCGGCCGGCGGTTTTGTTGAGTTGTGGGTTCGAGCCTTGAGGCCACTAAAGATCTGCCGTGTAACCGGGCCGATGCACGTTAAATCTGTCGGAGCCCGAACTCCTCCCTTGGCGTTCAAGTGTCGTCCTCGTCGCTTGACCGAAGTTCAGGATTACGAGGTCCGTCGCCAACAGTCCTCGTGTTGTTTCTAGTGCGACATTAATAAAACTAATCAAACCTTTTGTTTAATGAAATATAATAAACCAACAAAACTTTTCTTCTTTTAATTTTTCTTTCGATTAAGTTGAAGAACCAATTCTTCTGGGATAGATTTTTACAACACAGGCATTGACAATGACCAAACAAATTCTTTGTAAAATCTTAGGTATTCAAATTCCAAATTGTAATCTCGATTTCATCATATAACATTCATTCAATTTTAACATTTTTTAAATACCATACTGGTTCTAGATTCCACTTCTTATTCATTAATGAATTAATCATAATTTCTTTTAAAGTTTTTGTATAACACTCTTGTCGTAGTTCTTCTAGTTCAATTCTTAGGAAGCTACAGCATTGCTTACTACATCTACTTTTTTTTTTATTACGGGAAATAAAAAAAAAAAAAAAATCATAATTTATTTTAAGACTTTGAAGCTGAGTCTTCTTTTTTCTTAATGTTCGAATATTTTTCTCAAACATTCAAGCGTTGCACGGGAATTTATCTTTTTCTTAAGCCATGTTTGAGTGAAATCGTGTTCTGGGAAGTTATGTTTTGGAAAGGTTTTTCAAACCATTTTATTACAAAATTGTTAACAGAAGTATCGTGTTATATAGGGGTTACCTGCATATATAAAAATAATTCCGAAAAATGTTACAATTGAGTCAATTTCACATAAAGGGTTTCGAATTGTGTTAGTTGCACTCATATATTTATACAATATCTATTATAATATGTAACTCCGTATCGTGTATGTTAATAGAAATAATTAATGCCCAATCATCAGCAACTGTTTCTCTACAAAATGCATTTTATAAAAGGACGCAAATGTAAATATTTGAATCTAAAAAAGAAGATGTAAGGTAGAAAATAAGGTAACCCGAGAAAATTTTACAGGGGCCTCTCTCCACGACTTGAAGCCTCTAAGAAAAGATCCAACTATCTTGTTTTTGATGGTTAGTCATAACGAATCAGGGGGGAAGTTTGACATTTCTAAGCAACATAGATGAAGAATGCAATACAAATGTCCAATACCTTTAGCCCTTGTCATTGTTTAACATTGTGTTTGGAAAGTCCCACCTGGTCATTTCGGACGCATTGAACCGTGACTACGTGATGGATTTATTCTTATACATCATAAACCTGTAAGGATTGCTCCATAAGTGGACAATTTCTGAGAACGTGGACAAATATCTCTTTAAGCACGTGTGGAAAAAACTTTTTGGCTTTGGACAAAAGTGCTTGATTGATCGACTTGCCCACGGAGGTCCAGATTCCCCTACAAGTTTTTTGAGCTATCATGTCAGTCTCTTGAAGATTCACTAGGTTTAAAGAATTTAAGGAGTCTGAGATGCTTTCGACAAGGAAAAAAGAACTTAATTTATGCTAAGTTTAAAGAATAGTATTATAAAATTAAAAAGCAACGGAAATCTTATTTAAGCGTTGGGGTATTTATGTGTCTGTTCATGCAAAGAAAATCTCATTTATGAATATAAATTATTACTTATGAGAATAAATAATCAATTGCTGTATTCGTATATTTGTATGTCATGTACTGACCTTTAGGTATATTTTTTTACACAAAATCTGCCGCAATTATAACTTAAAAACTAACTGAACATTAACAAACATAACATTCTCAGCACTGAATTTTATTATAATCACTGAAATTGAATTAAATTTTTCTTAAAAAAATTTAATTCTATGATTCAAATTTATCGTAATTTTTGTATTAGGCCATACTTGATATTTGAGAGTTTTTATAAGAAAAATAATGAGAGTTCACTGTATAGAAAATAGTTTTATTTAATGATATGAGAAGGAACAACACTAAGGAGGTAAAATGGATTTTAGAGGAATGTGTACCACAATCTTAAAAAACCAATTTTGAGAAAAACGCAAATACAGAAATTTTTCTCTGTGACGTAGCAGGTTTGCTTATAATTTTAAAGTTCAATTTTAGAACACGCGTTCTATTTATCAAATTCTTATTAATAATACATCTTCGGATTTATCGAAGCTCTCTTTATTTTTTTAAACTACAGATCATCATCATCAACAACAAAAAATGCAAATTTTGAAGCATTGTAGCATCTCAGTTAGTGGCGTATCCAGAAATTAATTTCGGGGATGGAATGCATATCGCCATCGTCGTGAAATAAGCAATTTCTTTAGTTTAGAATTACCACTTAATAAAGCTTATTTAAGGGAAATAAAAAAAAAGTGCCATGAGAGCAAAAATTTCTACTTACCAGAAATACAACAAGACTGAAAAGCTGATAAAAAAAACATTTGATGATTGAAAAAAAACAGTCACATTTTACAATAAATGGTTAAAAAGGTGAGTGTGTAATGAAATGAGAAATATTCTAAACCATATTATTTTTTTACAAAGTTATATCTATTCCCTGTTTTTGCAAAATATTTAAGTCTTCTTCACTAACAGATACATTTTTATATATGTATAGCAAACAGAGTCCATTTAAACGCATATTTCAGAGGTATATTGTTTCTTAAGTAATTTTTTAAATATTTCGTAGTTGAAAACGATCTTTCAAGAGTACGTGTTGTAACAAGCAAAGACGACTAAAATTTCTTAAAGTTTGTGCACATTTCGGGAAAATTTCTGTACAAGAGAGTGCAACGTAGATATTTTTCCGTAGAAGTTTTACACTACAATCTGACAAATCCGATGAATATCTTTTTTTTCAATATTTCTAATAAAATTTTTATCTACAGACATAAGGTCATTCTCCGGTTTATTAAAATATTTGATGAAATTAATAACTACTTTGTGTTTTGTGCAGAGAAAGAGGTGATATGCTGAGATGAACATTTCCGAATACCTGTTTCTGGCACTCACAGATCCCTGTATTGAAGAAAAGAATAACATCTGTATACCTTTCCCGGGAAGCTGTTGGCGGGGAGGGGGGGGGACATGTTCTTCAGGGATGCACCCTCTTTTCTTCGTCTTTAAACACTAAGCCGGAGGAACATATAGGAAATAACAAAGACTACATGTTTTTTTCCCTCAGGAATTGGTTTTTGATGGAATCATTTTTTCCCTTACTGATGAAAAAATTTAAACGAGAGAAGAGGAAAAAAGTTTATTTCAAATTTAGAACATTTATATAATAGCATAATAAAATAATTATCCCAAAATATTTCAATTTTCAAAAAAAATATTGGGAGATACATGTGTCCCATTGTACCCCCCCCCCTTCCCCGATGGTACGCCATTGGTCTCAGTTACCATGAACAGAGTTTGTAGTTTTTGATAATTTGTTAAAAAAATTGTTGATGGACCGCATTATTTCATGTCACGTTTCAATATTTCCAATTTAAAAAGTTTTCTTAATTAAATATTTTATAAACGCATTGAAATTAAAAAAAAAAACAACATAGTCACCTCCATTTCATCCTCTAGTCTCTTCTCCATTAAGATAGGGAAAGAGACAAGAGGATGAAAATGTTTTTCAATTTTTTTTTCTTTATTTATATTTATAGAAAATTTTCTCTCTTCCCCGCATTATGTGCTGTTATATCCACGCTGTCACGAAAACAAATTTTTAATGACGATCTAATTTTTAAAAAAAGTATTTTCTGCCAGTCTCGTTATTTAATATTCACACTTCGTTAATCAGTTTATCATGTGAGTCCTTATCGGAAAGACTGAACAGCAAAAAAAAAAAAAAACTGATTGTTGTATAGTAATTAGGAGATATTTTTATTCATATGTGTATATTATTATGTATAATAAATAATATAACTGTGCAATGTACGTATATAATATGCCAAATATTTGCATATGTTTACAATATAAATTAGGTGATGTTTGTCCTGTCTCAGAAAATGAATCAATGAATCAAAATGTCTTGCTTATCCAAAAATTCTACAAATTGTTACGTTATAAAATCTCGTTTAAATCGGATTAATTGGGATCAAGGCCGATCCGGGTTATCGAAAATCCGGCTTACTAGGTTAATGGGAAAAATGTAACAAAATAAAACATACTAATAAAAATATCTTTACATTGAAATAATCGAGTATAAATCATATTTACAATAAAGTTATCTATTTTCTGTAAAATAGAAGCGCACTTAAAGTTGTTTTATTTTATTTTTCATTTAGACACGACAGCACCGTATGACATTTGGTGATAAGAGGTGTACCTAAGATTTTTTGAACTTTACACAGAATTTCTAGTAAAAGTCCTCCCCTGCTGCTTTCCTTTGATATATTCATAGTTGTTAGATTATTTCAATGAATAATTTTTTTTTAAAAAAAATACGTATATAAAACGGATAAATATTATGTAAATTTGCAGATCGCTTCTCAAATTAATTAAAAATTATTCGTACAAACTGATCCAGGTTATCTAGATATCCGAATTAAAGGGTGTCTGTCTCAACGACTTCTTGAATTAAGGTAAATGAAGGATTGTTTATTATAGTGTCTCATTAAGAATTACCACGATGACATTGGCGACAGATTCCATAACTCTGTGCCTAAGTCAAGTGGCAAGGGGGACACCTGAGCTGGCTTCTCCTTCTTTAAACTTCCACACCACACCCACGGGAGGACTTGTGGTATCGACCAAATTCAACGTGCTCCAATCCCTCAAAAAAAGTGAGTCTTCTGTGACATCTAGGCTCGAATCCACGACTCAACATAAACATTGTCGGCACCGAGTTCGTGACCATGACCACTAGGATACCGTGGCCACATTTTAAGATAAAAATTAAAAATAAAGCCAAAATTTTTAAAAACAAATTTAAGGCTTCCCTCTCCCGGCCTTTTTGTCGTAATATTAATCCTTTTGGAATTTCTGCTACCGTTCTCTTTACTATTTTATCTATTTGAATATAAAAAAGCGCATCAGAAGGAGGGGAAAAAATAATGAAGGTTTCTGGGGAATTACATTCTCTCCCCATTATATATATATATATATATATATATAATTTAATTCCTATTAATTTTTCACTTAAATAATTTAATTTCCTAAATTTGCCCATTTTCTCATTTAAAAGATAATGTTCATTCTTATTTCCTCTGATACGATTCCTTTTTCTTTTTAATTTATTCAGTCAAGCGTTCTAAAAAAAATTTCTGACAATGCAGTTCTCACACCTCGAGACTTGTAGGGATGATCAGTACTAGACTTTAGGTCTACACTTAAAATTCCCTTGAAGTCCCTCCATCCAGACCATGCGGTTTCTGACGTATATAGTGAAATTTCCTTAGTATAAAAACCAAAACACAACGAAAAATGCTCTCTTCTCTTACGCTCTTCCTCTCTCTTGCTAACACACTCCTCTCTGATGATCATCTGAGATTCTTATGGTAGTTTCGCTTCGGCCTCTATGGCCGAAGCCAGACTAAAGTCTGCTACAATATAGAAATAAAATTATTTCAGCCAAATATTGAATGCTTCATTAATGTTGAACAAACGTTTAATGTATACAGGTATATATTAAATATACAGGTATAATATATTTCATATATACAGGCGTAAGACTCTGAAACATATTTATGTGAGATATTTAATATTGAATTATATTATGAAAACTGACATAAAAATGACTTCAAATTAAAGTAAAATGTCTTTTTTTTATCGCTTATAGCTATTGACTGTGTGTTAAAATGATCGCGTTTAATGCTCTTCTATTCATGTTTTTATATTGTTTATGAACGCATCTGGAATGTTAAATGAGGTCTTATTGTATATATAAATAGTTGCCATGTAGGTGATATTGTTTCATTTTTTAACTTCGAAGGGAAATTTATTTCTGAGGTTTATTTCGAAGCTATCAAATTATTTCCTTGATACGGTACAAATCATTTGCCTGTGTGAAAAAGAAGAACAACGTCGTTGTAAATTGAGCTGGTTAAAAAGTTATTATTTTAGTTATAAATTAAACTATTAAATTAAACTTGTAAATATATCCAATTTTACTCAAAGTGGTGTCCAAAGGATATATTTTCATAAGTCGAAATTTAAATTTAATTTCAGTTATTACTTTAATAGATAAGAAGCGGTCGCGGTAGTCCAGTGACCATGGTCGCAGACTCGCTGACGGTGCTGCTTTCGCCGTCGTTTTGAGTCTGGATGCCACCGACGACCACTGTGTAATGGGGCTGGTGCACGTTTAATTTGGTTGATGTTTTAAGTCTTTTCGTTGACATGATGTGGAAGTTGAAAGAGGGATAAGCCAGCTCAGGTGTAGTCCTCGTCACTTGACAGAGGCTCAAAATTATCAGGTCCCTCGTCAATAGATCTCGTGTTGTTTCTCAACGTGACATTAATAAACAATCACAACAAACCGCATCCTTGACATGCAACAAATCATTGTCATAAATGAAAAAAGAAGAATAAAATACAGTGATGTATCGGATTTTTACTACTGCGGTGTTTACTGAAGGATCAATTTTCACAAATAGAAATTTAAAGTATCCGTACACCTTCGGAGAAAATTTTTTTGAAATACATTGATATTTACAATTTAAATATTTTTTAATGCTAAAATATAACCTAAAACTATGAAAAACACATTTAATAATCTGCTTTTAATTTAAAAAAGAAAACAAAAATTTGGAGTGAAAACACGGTGAAAATAGTACATAAATTGATTATCAGAATAACGCTCATTTTTCAAAAGTAAACAAAAATATCATTATACTGTAAATTTTATCTTATTCATCATAACATTTTTTGGGGCTGATACTACTTTCACGATGAAAATCATATAACCGCATTTTTTACTGTATTTCGAGTCAAATAACAATGAAAAATAATATAAGTTATAACAATACATGATTTACATCTTTGTAACTAAAAACGTATCAATTTTACAACCATGAAAGAGTAGTAGGGGGGGGGGGGGCTTAAAAACTATATAAGGAAGATACTTGCAAAATTTAAATTAATTCGGTTCATAACTTTTTCTGATATCTACGTTGCCATAAGTGAATATGTCGAGAAAACTCATTTTGAGAAAAATCGAAAACAATCTTTCGAATGCAATTAAAAATTAACTTCCGAGTAAAATTCAAATCCCTATAACTTAAGTTCTAAATAAAGTATAAGCAAAATTCAAACACTATTAGAAAGAAAAAAGTTTAAATTTTAAACTGACAGTAAAATTAGAAAATCGAAAATTTCGACAAGAATGACGTTTGAAAGGTGTACGGATACCTTAAGAATAATTTCAGTTATCATTTCTATAGAAATGAATCTGGATTACCTGAATTACTGAATTTTCATGCCATCAAACGCCTTAGGATATTGTTTTTTAGCTGCAGTTTTTTGTTGTGCGTATTCCTTCTGAGATTATACTTGCGAAATTAGTTTTGATTATCTGACCTGCTCGCAAAACCTTTAAAAATTGTTCGCGTACCCCAAGGGTTACATGTACCTCAGTTTAAAAGCCACTGGTATAAGATCATGAATGTGAGAAGTATATTAATTTTATGCTGATGAGGTAAAGGTACTTTGTACTTAAGACCATGGACGAAGGTTACATTATGAAGAAGTGGTACACAAAGGAAAAAAAATTAGAAATTTCGGGTTACTAAACAAATACTGTTCTCATTTGAAACTCAAATGGTTAATCTTTTTATTTTTCATATTTACCCACTGAAAATATTAGTATAGCTGGAATATTTTTATTTACTTCGATTCTATTGAAATCATTAATAGAATCATTTACTATGTTGGCTACTGATGACCCCGCAAAGCCACCATTTAATCCCATGGACTTCGGGAAACCCCCTACTTCCGGTGATGGCCGGAAATTGGGAGAGCGTCTCATTGTTTGGGGCACGTGCCGTGTTAGGAAATGGTGCATGCCACCCAAATCAGTGGATTTCACTTTCTTTCTTTTTCATCCCCCTCACCCTTAGATTTACAGCTGGTAGGACGTCACTTCCGGTTACCTCTCCACTCAACTCGTTCATGCGAGGTGATCTTCCGGAACTCGCGTGAATGTGCAAAATGAACGGGGGTGTAAGATCAAGGGCTCAGGAATTAATTGGGAAATCGGATGCTACATTGCAGACTGAGAGAGAGTCGCTATCGTTTTCGATTTCTTTAATTTGAGACCTATTTTAGTGAGATGTTGCATGGTTGCCGAATTGGAAGTTACGGGCCCAAACGATTCTAAGTTCGAATACCGATTTCTCTATGCTTCGTAATAATGGAATAAAAGATGTTGCATTAAGTTAAATACACAATTTCCTCTCGAAGCCTTTACGTGCCCCTTTGTAGCACTTCGGAGATAGAGTTTTTTGATTGATTGATTGATTGTTTACTAACGTCGCACTTAGAGGCGACACAAGAGATAATGGCAACGACCACGTAATTTTGAGTCTAGGTGCAGTGATGACGACGACATCTGAGCTGGCAACTCCTTCTACAAACTTCCACACAGCACCTATGGGAGGAATTGAGAACTCGAGCACATTCAGGCTCATTACACGACAGGGGAAGGAGTGGGTAACAATCCCTTCTCCAATGGAGCTGAGATAAGACGTAAACACAAATTCCTAAAATCTCTAATAATTGTTTAATCTACATATAACTAAGCGTAAATAATTTTAATGTGTACGTAAAATTATAGTATGAAAAAAAAAAAAAAAATGCTTTTTATCGAACTATTTTTTTGGATTAATAAAATGTTTCTCGGTATTTTTTTACGTACAATTAAGTTGTTCCTTGCAATTTAAAGTTTAAATAGTGGTTTTTATAAAATACTCACATTCTTATTTGAAGATAAAATAAAGAATTTGACTCAAGAATTTTATAATTTAAACATCTATAGAATCAAATAATTCTGAAATTTTAGTGTTGTAAAATTGTAAAAACTTTTTTAGCATTTTCTGTAAATTAAACGTTTTAATTTTTTTTTTCAATGCTATTCTTGCTGTCATCTATGTGCTAAGAAAAACAAGTCCTATTTTTCATATTTGTTCATCTAATCGCTCTGCGTTGTTGTGCTTAGTTATACCGCGCTGAATTGTCATCGTTGAGCTGTCCGTACACTCCTCACCACAGCACGTGTTAACTTTAGGGATCCCTTGACCTCAGCAGCAGTTCTCAGCTGGGGATATACGAATTTTCGTTGGAGAGTACGTGAAAAGAAAATAGTAATGGCGGGAATCCAGGTTGCTTCAAGAACAAAAGAATTTAAAAAGTTTAAAAAGAATTTTTATAAGTAGGTAGAAGTTTTTACTTATATTCTAATATTGATTTCCATGTCAATAGAATATTCGATGAAAGAGGGGTGGCCATGGTAGCCTGGTGGTTACGGTATCGGACTCATGGCCGACGTTGTTTCCGTCAAATCGTGGCTCGAGGTCCTGATATCACTTAAGACTCACCGTGGAGTGGGGTTAATGCTCTCTGAATCTGATAGAGGTCCCAAGTTCTTCGGTTAGCACGGTGTGAAAGCTTATTAAGGATGTGCCAGCTCAAATGTCGTCGGAGTCACTTCACCGAAGTTCAAAATTACGAGGGACGTCACCATTACCCATGTGATGCTTCTCAGTGAGACGTTAATAAATAATCACAATCACAGATAAACGGAGATTCGAAAAATTACATTTTGTTGATTTTAAAGATAAGTTTAAATTTAATCTTTGTTTCAGAATCATAGAGATTACATCTGCTGGAAGTAGTTTTTTTTTTTTTTTTTTTTTTGGCATCAGGAATTATCAAGGGTGAGAGGTGGAAGCAAGATTAGTCTTACCAATCAGGAAATAGGTCTTTTAAAATCAAGATGCGATTGATTGATTGTTTATTAACGTCGTATTTAGACACGAGGGTTACTGGCGACGGACCGCTTAGGTTTGATCCTTGGTCAGGTGATAAGGACGACACATGAGCCGTTGATTTTTCTCCTAAATTCCATACCACATGAACGGGAGGACTGAGAACCTTCGACAAATTCAACTTGCATCAACCCCGGCTACACGGTGGGACTTTAGTGGCATCAGGACTCGAACCCACCACTGGACAGACAAAATGCCGATCGCGAGCCCACACCATGATCAGTGAGCTACTGCAGCCACTTTGCAATTTTTATAATCTAGACGAATTGTTGATTCGAGCTCTGGCTTCTATGAAAGTTGTCATGGGGAATAATAGGGGTGTTCCACATTATATATAGAGGCCTTGCTGCTAGACTGGCAATGAATTTGTACTCTTCCTCACAGCCGAAGAGTCATAGGTTCAGGTTTCACCTTCTGAAGACTATCATGTATAGATGCTGTTGCACTTTAAATATGGCTGGGCTCTAAGCCTGTACGTTGGCGTGGTGTGGGCAAGCAAAGTGAGGCTCAAATTCAGGTGTCAACCTCATCATCAGAACGGGGTACGAAATAACAAGGTGCATTTGGCTGTGTTTAGCGGACTTTTGTGTCCAGTAGAAATAGTATATACGGAAGGGTTCTATACGGATAACAGTTAATATAATCGATTATTTTTATTGCATAAAATATCAAAAGATATTAAGTTCTTACTAGCATGATTTCAATAAATGTTTGCTTAATATGTTTAATTAATATTTTTTCTAACAAATATGTAGTTTGCGTGCGTTTTGCTTATTTTATGCAAGAAACAACAGCAAAGAAATAGTTTAATAATCTTGCTATAAGCGAACAGTGAAATGTCTCTGTGTGGTTTACTTGTGTATGATTAATCGTTGGTTATGAATGAAAGTCAATAATAAAGAACATGATTAAGAAAATGATACAGTAAACAATCTCAGAGAAATTCTATCTTCGATGATTCACAAAATTATTTGTCTAAAATTTACAGCGAACTGTTTCCTTCAGCAAGATACATTATTCAAAAAAAAAAAAAAAAAAAAAATGTTAAAATAAAGAAGTAGAAGAAGAAATTTTTTTTTGCCAACCAACTTTTTTACATCCATTATATTAAAAAAGATGGCTTTGAATCTGACCTCAGAAGGGAGAGGTTGAAACCACAACAAATAATCGTTTGCTGATGGAAAAAAAAGGAGGTACTCTCAGAAATATGAAAATAAAGTGCTCCAAAGTACACATTCTCCTATTCTGTCGTGTTCTGAAAAGACATCTGACCTCTGGGAGCACCCCCGTATAACTCCCCCAAATATCGTCATCACAATTCCTTTGAAATGCCCGAGAGGCATTTAGGTTGCGCACAACAAACGACAATTGACATTCCTGCAACCACTGCTATGATTATTATTATCGTCTGCATAAAAAGCCCCTTTGAATAGGGTGCATCAAAAGAAGAAGTAGGCAAAAAATGCTTAATGCTGTTGACATTTTAGCGAACTCTGTCAATCAAGTACTTTTTTTTTTTAAAAAAAAATATGCTTCTTTTATATTTGCATATCTCATCTTTAAAATACTGAAAGAATTCCATTTTTTTTAAAAAAATTATAAGGAATTCATTTTTTTGTCATATTGTTAATGGTTTATAAAATTAGAGGCAATTTTTCGAATCGATTTTATTTATATATTTTTTGAGAGAATCTCGGTTAAAAAATTATTTAAATATTTTACTGCATACGTATTTCAAATACAGCGTTAGGAATATATCTTTTCTTTTGAAACCGTGCTTTGCTCCCTTTACTGAAAAGGATCCTAACTATTATTGTTTAACATTCGGCAAGGATATTTTAACACTGATATATCTATTTATGTAAATAATATCATATTTATATACATAAATTATTATATATAACAATCAGTCAACAGCTGTATTTACATTTGTAAGTCGTATACTTTTCTTTAGGTACATTTTACATCAAATCCACCGTATTTATCACTTTAAAAAATTACAGGCACAGAAAAACGCAATTACTCATATTTTACCCTTATGGCGTGTCATGTATGCTTAAGACACTTTAAAAGTTAATATTTTCTAGTGGACAATTTACCAATTTACTGTTATAGTAAATATTGACTCATGAATGATATATCTATGAAAAGCCATCAAAGCGCCCTCTGTTTTTTAACATCTAAGTCAACAAATTGATAAATTTGGAACACTTTTAAGGTCTCATCTACTTTAAATGTCTTAAAATTAAATTTAGATTTGATTTGTTTTTCAAATAAATTACGTTTAAGTTTGCCAGGGCCTATGAAGTTCCATCAGTTTCCCGTCTCCGTTTCCTTACCCGTTGGGCATGAAAAGCTAATTACTAGTTAGTGACAAAGC
>BMAW01059855.1:198465-248441 GCA_019974015.1 Nephila pilipes | reverse complement strand
TATTGATATTGTGTTGATTATTTTAATACGAATTTTCATAAGAAAAGCCCTTTATTAAATTATTACTACTGGAAATGTAAATAACAAACTCTGTTAGAGTACTTGTACTGCAATAAATAGACCTGTTAGCAGTTTCAGAGTGACATGCATTTTCTGTCTACAATTGATTTAAAAATTAAATTGAAATAACAATAAATTTTTAAAGGTTACTCTTCGGAAAACATATAAAAATATTACTGTCTAGTGTTCGAATTTGTGAATCGAAGAACTGGTTCTTTGATAAAAATTTTAACTAACAGTGATCAATATATTAATGTATAATGAAGGGCTATTGAATAAATTATATAAAT
Organism: Nephila pilipes; assembly: GCA_019974015.1. Taxonomy (NCBI): domain Eukaryota; kingdom Metazoa; phylum Arthropoda; class Arachnida; order Araneae; family Nephilidae; genus Nephila; species Nephila pilipes. Next base: position 248,091 of record BMAW01059855.1, on the reverse strand, counting down.
CTGATCTATACAGCAAATAGGAAACAAAAGCTGTTAGAAAACTGGCGAGCAATTTAGAAGCTAATTTCGAAGAAATTCAAAACCTGAACTGAAATCAGATAATATAATGTATAGCATTCCATTGTAACTCAATCAAAGATTAAAGCGCATATATATGTTACAATGTTAATCGATCTTAAAATTAATTCTGATATAAATTGCCATATCTAATTAGATTTCCAGTATTTATATACATGATGTGTAGAATGTGTTAATTATTTGTACTTGATTTGTTATTATAACTAATTTTTATACACTATAAAAGTATTTCCCCTTGAAATATAAATTCTTCTGTAACTTTCGTGATAATAGCGTGTTAAAGTTCTCGCCTACCGGTCATTTGAGTTTCTTCAACAAATATATCGAAATTTCTACTACCGAATCCTCTGATCAGAAACTTATTTTGTCTATTTGGATGAATAAAATGAATCCCAGCAATACGTAACTATACACACACACACACACACACACACACACACAATTTTTGTATCATTTTCCGAAAAAACGCAATTGCCCAAATTTGTTGAAAAAAATACTACCTCTGTCCCGTAATAACAGCAACAAGTGAATATTTAAACGATAATTATTAGCCAATGTATTTTTAAGTTATGCTGTGTTGCGCTAAATCGCGGAACCTTCAAATCAAATCAATGTTTCATGACATCTGTCCTTCGGTTTGAGGCCACGGTAGCCTAGTGGTTATGGTCGAGCACTCGCGGCCTGCGGTTTTCTTCGAGTCATGGGTACGAGCCCTGATGCCTCTGAAAACCAGCCGTGTAGCCAGGACTGATGCTCATTAAATCTGTCGTGGCTCAAAGTCCTCCCGTGGCATGGTGTGGAAGTTAGGAGAGGAGGACGCCAGCTCATGTGTCATTTTCGTCTCTGGACCGAGACTCAAAATTAAGGCGTCCATCACCAATAGTCCTCGTGTTCTTCTAGTGCGACGGTAATAAAATCAATCTAATCCTTCGCTTTTCCAAATCTCTCAATTTTTTAGATTAGCCTAACTACTACGAATTAAAATTATTTATCTAATTTCATTCGCAAATCGAAATTAGTTATTTTATTTCAGTTGAATATCAACCCATTGTAAATATATGATAAGAGAGAGAGAGAGAGATTTTTTAATCAAAAATCGAGATGATGCAATTGTCCAGTTCTTGTTGCATCAAAAATAAAACGAAAAGTTGCAGAAAGGTGCAGTTACGTTTGCTACAAAACAATTTATGTGTAACAGAATGACGGTATCAAGAATTTAGAAATGTACTTCCAAAAGTTATTGCAAAGGTTAATCTTATGCTAATGTTGATTCGTAGAAAACACAAAATTGTTTATACAAATGTAAAGATTATGGAGAAAAACATGAAAAACTCAGACGTATTCCTCTTAACAGAAGAGGCACCACATAAGATCAGCAGCTCACTCCATTGAAGTTCTCAAATCTGCATTATTATAAATTTTCAGAAATGAAAAATCCATAAAACGAATTTCAAGCACCATCAAACCTTTCTAACAGAAGAGAATAAGACAAAATAACTCAAAACCACGTCTAAAAAATAATGATCCGTAACTATCAGAAAGATTTCGCGATGGAAGTAAAGTACAAATGAAAATAGTCCAAACTTTAAAGTGTTAAACGGTTATTTATATTTTTTTTTAACTCAGTGCAGTCACTACAACATCAAGCCACAGCCAATATTACTGATGAATTGATAGAGGCAATAAACGCAGCCTTTGGTAATAAATATTTCTCCCGAAATGTTGGATAATATGTTTCTATCTCACTTCAATAAGTTATACTGGAAGCAATGAAGAACGATGGCTCCAATAATATTAAGGTCATGTATATAAGGAAAGCAAAGAGCCAAGAGTCCTACCTTCAAATTTAAAGTGTAGTAATGAAATTATTGAAAAATCAAGAATCTATCTGGACACTCAAAATAAAAATTAGGCGTAAAACTTTTAATTTATTGTTGAATTTAATCTAGTTTTTGATAATAAATATTGCTTTCAATATTTATTTTCTTTTGATACCATTATTATAGGATAAATTAAATTCAACAGCTGCTACTATTATCCTATATCCAAACGATGCAATCAGAAGTTGCAATTTATTTTATTAGGAATTTTTAAAAAGCAAATATTCAAGGAGTTTGTATCGAACCATGTATACCCAATTTTAAAAATATTATTTACTAAGTCAATACAGTCGAACATTTCTGTTATTGTTTATTTAGAGTTTTTATTGTGAAATTCTTAAGAATCTGTTTGAAACTTCTTAATTTTAACTATTTTCTGTAGATATGAAGAATTTTCATGTAATCTTGTATCAATAGATGGCAGCACGTGATTTTAAACAAGTGAAGAAGTGAGGGAATTTCACTTTTCCCAGTCAACGCTTATGCATTCTTATTTTAAATGCGTTTGCTAAAAAATCTGCCTCATAATTTCATTTTGAAACAAGAAATTATTTTAGACATAGATTAAATGAAGCAGACAAATTGAACTTTTTAGATTTTAACATTTAAAGATCTTTAAAGTAGAAGAGAAATTGTTATACCATGTTACCAAATTAATTCTGTTTGAACTTATGATAGAGCTATTAACGAAGAGTTTTCATAAGTATTTTTTGGGAAGCTATATTATGAACTTAAGATCTTTTAATGTAAAATTAGAAATATTTTATTAATTGTTAATATAGTTCCTCTTTTCCCCGCTAGATAGCAGCAGCAGCTGAGAAGGAAATTTAATTAAATTTTTAAAAAATAAATTTTATTGAATAATAAAATACTTATCTATGTTTTTCCGAAAGAAATTTTAGATTATTGAATATTCTTGAGCAATTATTATGAAACATCCATAGGACTCAGTCAGAAGTTTGTGATGCCCCACAGATATTACTTTTATTCTTTGAACGTAGAAGTAGAGCGATCAGTTTGCACAGAGAACTCGTAGCTCGAATCTGGAATACCATGAAGATGTTCAGTCAAGGATTCCAAAAATTTTTCTTATACTTTCTGTAATTGTAAAATATTTCGGGGAAGTGGGAGAAAAAATGGCTTCTTCAGTAGTCTGAGCAGATGAAAATATTTCCAATATTAGTCGGAAATATTTTCATCTGCTCCATCCGTTATCAGTTTTTTGTGACGTTTATATATTTGCTTCAGATGCATTCGAATAACATGTTTTCCAAGAATATGAAAATGAGAAACAAATCTTCACTAATAATAGAAAAAAAAAGCAAGAAAAAAAAACAGCTTTAAAAATGATATCATTTTCATTTGTTTCATTGTTTGCATCTCCCACGTGGTCTAGTGGTCAGGATACCTGGCTCTCACCCAGGAGGCCCGGGTTCGATTCCCGGCGTGGGAAGTTATTTTAGAAAATGTTTCGAGAAAGTTAACAAAGTATATATTCAATTATTTGAAAATAAAATTGTCAAATGGTATCACAAAATGTTGATTTTGAATGCAAGATATGGCCACTGCAAAGAGACGAATTATAAAAATAGTTTTCAGAAAAAACAATTTGCATCGAAAAGTATGTTAAAAAAACAGGAATAACGATAATCTCAAAGTTTTTTTCCTTGACACTTTACATCTTTTTCCCGTTACCTTCTTCACAACTTCGGTGAAAATTTTGTTTACAGTGATTACATTCAAAACAGGCTCAAGGTGATTGTCAGAAGTTCTAGATTTGACCGGAGACTTATCTTCCTTCACAAGTGAAAATAACTGCTCACACTCTGATAAGTACTTCCAAACATAGAAATTATCTCGTATGCAAGTTCTCGAGTCTTTTCAAACCTAACCGGAAAATGTTTGAAAAATTCTGATACACCAGTTAATTCTGAATCACATTGTATCTTAATAGGATAAATTCACAGATAACTGGCGCTACGTCGAATTCACATGATTTCTACATAAATAAATCAGTGTAGTCTGTGTTAAAACATGATTTCTCTATATGCTAGCTGAATACATCTTGTACATCCACTTTATTCCGATTAATATTATCATATTTCTTACATCATTCAATTATATATATTAAGAAGGAAATAATCTGAGTATATTTATACGCATCTCTTATTTTATGTTAAAATGACGTTCGCTATGAGCTAAGCTTCTTCATACTTCTGGCGTTTGTGTGAATGTTTAAGATACAAGCTTTAAATTATTTTCGGCTTTAAAATGCCACATAAACTGCTAGTGGTTGTTGAGTTACTTTCATCTTTTTGTTTTGATTAAACTTTTTTTGTATTCAAAATAGAAGATTTTTGATAAAAAAGATATTGTTTTATATCAAAAGATCATTGGTTGATTCAGACATTTTAAAAATAAAGAGCAATAATAAAAACACCTGAGCGGGTATCTCCTTCTTTAAGCTTCCACACCATGCCAACTGGAATACTTGGAACCCCTACAAGATTAAACGTGCTTTAGCCTTGCTATACGGCGTGTCTTTAATGGTATGAAGACTCGAACCCATGTCTCGACAAAAACAAGAGTTCGCGACCATAATCATTAGGCTACTGCGGCCATCGTTTTATATCAGAAAGAAAACGGTGAATGGAAATATTTGTCATTTTTTTTCATGGAATTTTTTCTGGTCGAGTGTTTACGTAGTTCATATGAGTTTAAACCGTTTATGCATCCGATCGTCAATTTTCTTATATGTTAGAAGGCTGGAATTTTATGATCTGCACCGATCATAAGCCTTTGATATATACTTTCACTTAGAAATACGAAAGTTTTTCTCTTTGTCAAAATCGGTATCTTGATTGTATCGGTCACTTTTGGACGGACTTACGACATATTGCGGGAGCGTAGTATCTCACAGTTTGTCCCGAATCTCAGAAACTGGAATACTTTTGCAGACTGTTTATAAAAAATTGCTGATGTTCAATTATCCATGAGGAATTTAGGGTATTGAAATCCAGTATGATGATTTTTTTTAATTTGTTGCCTGTGAGATTTGAATTGATTTTTCATGAAAAACATGGATTCGGGTATGCTGTTGTTTGAAATCTTTAACTAAAAAGATTTAATTATACTGTTTTATTGTTTTGGAAAAAACTTTTAAATTTTTAATTGGAGATTTTAATAGATGGTTTTAGATTAAAATATTTTAATTGGAAAGTTTTTAGGTGAAGAGTATTTTTTTATTTGCTTGGAAAAAACAATTGTTTTTGAAAAAAAAATTAGTAAATGAGATATCGTGCCTTTCATTATTTTTTTTTCGTTTCGTTAACTCCACAATTTAGTCCCCAGTCTGAATATGCATGTTTCGTTTTGTTGGATATTCAAATTATTCATTTAGTTTCAAATTTGATTCAATTTTTATTCACCTTTTTTACGTAGTTCTATAACCTTTTTTTTTTTTTTTTGTTGTTGTTGGTTTTGAATTTTAATTATTCTCTTACTCTTATCTTTTTTAATAATAATTTCATTGCTTTGTCACACACACACACACACACACACACACACACACAATTATTATTATTATTACTATATTTTTGTAATTTTATTCTATTTTTATTTTCATTCTTGGCTCTATATTTCTCCCTCTTTTTCTTTCTATATATAATTTTTTATTTTTGTTAAATGTTTTGATTACAAATTATTAAATGTTTTTTTGATAAACAGTTTTTTCCCTGTAGATGGCGACTCATTTTATATATTTATGGGGGATCTATTTTTTTATTTTTATTTTTTCCTTCATTCATTGAAGAAGTTATTTATAAGTTAATATTTGGTTTTTCAAATATGTTAAATATTGTTTCATTTGAATATTTTTCTATATTTTTTGTTGCGTAACTTTAAGAATTTTTTCTTTTTTGGTTTCTTTAAATCAATCTATTTGTGTGGTTTCACTTAAATCAATCTATTTGTGTGGTTTCACTTAAATCAATCAATCATTTTTCACTTTGGCGTTGAATTCATTCATGGAGAATGAAATTGTGTGATGTTTTCTTTGTTTGTAAATGCTCTTAATAGAAAAATGTTTGTTTTATTTGATTGCAATTTGTTCAGTTTTTTTTCTTTCGGAAAGGTATAATTAATTTCATTGGTATTGATTTTTCATATTTAAAAACTTTCAACATTTTACATTTTTGAAAACGTGTATATTTTATATTACATTATGTTTTAGTTTCCTTGTCTTTGTGATTACTTTTTGGTTTAATTAATATTACTTTTTTATTTCAAAGTTTTTAATTTATGTCACTAAAAATTGGTATTTTGTATCGGTGGCTGAATCGAAAACTGGTCCAGTGGCTCCGAAGAGAATTGAACGGTTGCTTTATGCTGCTCCTTTGCCAACCACACAGAGACGTTTCTCTCGGGGTAGTTATTAAGTCTCCATGTCTTGCGAGAAATGTTAAATTAAGCGCGTAAAAAGTTTTGGCAGTTTTGCATTTTCCTTATTATAACAATTTTTAGGCTTGGCCCGTGTTCAAGAAGGAACGCCATTTTACAATGATAAAACGCAACACATTTTTTTTTATGGTTTGAAAATTATAAATATGTACTCACAAATACACGAAAGTAGCACAGTGCTCAAAGTATATCCTTTAATACATTGTAAAAAAAATAATAAACTACGGGAAAAAGGAAAAGTAAGCTGTGTATCGAATCATTAAAATTATATTTAAAACACACACATATATATACTAGGCTGTTGAAGGCCATTTAAGTCCCTCAGAATTCCTATATCTCATACCATGTGATCAGTAACCTGTAAGGAGAAAATCCTTTCTATAAAAACGAAAGTAAGGGAAAATTCTGACATTTTTTTTAAAATTTCTTCTGCGCTTCTTGTGCTGTACATCAAAGGGCGGAGTTGTGTCTCCAGCTGTATGGATATTATATATATATATAATTTAAAATAATGAATAAACCATCATGAACTTTGAAATTCATCGCTGTATTTAATTTATTAATTAATTTCTAAATCATTACTCACACACAAAACTTTTTTTAAACTTATTATTTTTTTTGCAAATCTTTTTTAATTTTTTTCTTAAGTTTTGTATCCCTTCACCCCCGGAAAAAAAAAGCTCCTCTTGAAAAATAGCTTTTTTTTCCGGATATAATCAAGTGAAAAAAATTGAAAAATTTGTAAGACTTTAACTGTGATAGTTCATTTAAAAAAAATAAATGTCCTAACAAAGTTATTTAAAATATATATATTTTTTTCCATTTCGAAAATTTTTATAATTTTTTTTTATTTTTAATGAAATTTAATAATGAAGGGGGAAAAAATTCGTGTTCTTCAGAAATTAAAGAAAATCCAATTATTTCTTTAGCATACAATTTTTAACTGATAATATTCATGAATTTATCCAATTAAATACAAAATTTTTAAATAAATTGAATATTATGAAAAATAAAAAAATGTGACTTTTATTCAAGAAAAAATTCATATTAAAAAAATTGCTCTAACAATTATAAAGAACATTCTAAATAACATTTTACATTTTATCGAATTTAAGTAATTAAATTCAAGCAAGAGAAAATGTTGAAAAAGAATGTTTTGCAACTTCTGAGAACATTACTAGCTTCCTTTTCATGAAGTATATTTTCGTATATCCAACAATAATATAATACATTCATTTATATATACTAAATTACCATTTTAAATGCAAAAATAATGGTAGCGGAAGAAGTGAACTATATTTTTATTCGTCGAGCAAATCAGATAATACATCTACAATAACCAAAGTAAAATTTCTTATATCCTTTCTAAGAATCCGAGTTATTTGATGCAACTGTTCTAACACTTTGCACCAATTATCCTTCATTACAATATAAGCCGCTGCAGTAATAATGGTGGTAGCAAGTAGCATATAATCTGCTTTTATTTTTAAAAATGCTTCATTTTCAAAACTCTCATCTATAGGCATTCCTGTTACATTTTCATATAATCGATCATATATCACTTTTCGATGCAAATATACTAAATCCAAGACATTAGTAGCTGATGAATATAAGAAATCATCAGTTGAAGGATCATTTGTGTAAAGCACGCACAACAACATTTCAACGTATATAGCTGGAGTAGTTACATTCAGTTTGAAGCCCAAAGTTTTCATTACCCTAACTTCGGAATTGGCAATGCCGCTTTTACTGTATGTTTTACCTCCAACTTTTTCCAAGAATTCAACCACTTGCGAAGGCAACAAGTGTTCGTAATGCGAATTCAATTTGCTTGCGAGTTGTATTGACGTTAGTACGCGTAAAATCGTCTGTTCCGTAATTCTTCCTTCAATGACTTCCCATGATAAAGGCTTATCCGTTTCCGGCCGGTCTTTCACAGACCGGTGAAGTTCAAGTACGTGATAAGCAAGAAATCTTTCATAAATTTCTAAAGCAGTATACTTGATGCTGTTCTCTAGTTTGAAATAATCGCAGGTGTTGAAGACGAATTCGGCTACATCGGAACACCATTCAAATTCCAAGGAAATCGCTGAACAAATTCGCTCTTGGTTTTTTTTCGCCATATCGAAAAGCCATTCTTCTAATGAATCGTAAGGAATTTGTCGTAAGTTCTTGACTTTGACCAAGTTGGGCGTGGACATTACATGCATCACTACTTAAGAATTTAAATTTCTAAATTTAGCTGTAAAATAAAAAAAGTACACCGAATTTTAAAATTTAAGCTACTTAACATTAAAACAACTGAATAAAAATGTAAGTAAAAATACAGACGATGTTGTATTTTCACTTACATGTTGCCATTTAAATTCAAGCGATATAAATTCTAATTTATTTCAAACGATATAAATGCAATTTTTAATTTAAATTTCTACTAATGAATTTATTTTAAAAACACATACTTCTGAGAGCTTTTTTAAAGCTAAAATATATTTAAATAGCTATTTTTTCTTTTTTAAATATTACTTTAGCAACTTTCTAAAATGAATTATGTAATGCAAAGCAGCAAAGAAAAATATGGAATCATAGTAATATTAATCGGATACATTGATAATGTAAAACAAAAAAAAATATTATTATTAAGCTATCTCTTTCCGAATTGCAACCTTCAGAAATAATTATTTTCTGGAATTCTATTTTCAGAATATATTTTTCACTAAGATTGTTCATATACATTTCCGATATTATTTCATTATTCTGTCGGCATTAATTTGAACTGTTGAGAAGTAATCGATATATTTGTATCTGAACATCAGCGGAAGACAAATCTATTTTATACACGTAGCGACATCACATTTTCCTATTGAGTAAATAGTGACGTCATGAAAATAGTCTCTAAAAACTGCAACATTATAAATCGTTTGATCTGTATAATTTTGAAAAGAAGAACGATTTTCTCTAGAGTTAGAAATGAAGTTATCTAAAAGCTGAGTAGATAATAATAATAATAATAATAATAATAATAATAATAATAATAATAATATATATATATATATATATATATATATATATATATATATATATATATGCTTAATTTTTTATATATAGGCTTAATTTTTTAAACATGTATATTATTATATATTATTTGATTCATCAATGTAAGCCTTATTTTTTTAAAAATTTAAAAGTTTAATTAGTTATTTATAATTTTTCTGTATGGGTTTTGAATTCACACGTATTTTATAGCTTGCTGCACTGTAGTATACTCAATGGTATTTGGATCGTTTTTCTTGTACTTTTTAAGTTCTTTTTTTCTAAATGTATTTATATATTTGCTTTTAATTTTCAGTCTTATATCTATCTTTTTAACTTTTATTTATTTTTAATCCATTTTTTAATTAAATTTGTAATTTTTCCTTTTTTCTATTCCTTTCTTATTTTTTTTATTGCAGCATTATAATTTCATTATTTACACACACACACACACACACACACACACACACACACAAACACACACACAAAGATAACGAAAAGTAAGAAATCTTAGATTTTCTTCTCAAAATCAATCATAAATTAGCCCAAAATGTATTGGAATAATGTATTATTTGCAGATGTAGGTGAATTTAACATTTTTGCCTGTGGCGGGCTATAATTCTATAGAGAAGAATAAAGGAGAAAGGTAATCTCCAAAACTTAGCTGGAACAGCTGTTGTATTCTGCCTAGTTTGTACAAATGTAAGGTAATAGAAATTATGCCGACATATGACGTGGCAAGCGCTGACGTAACTGTTTTGAAGGAAATTAGCGATGATTAAGAAAACCTTCTGAATGTGAATTATTGAAACTGTTATAAACTCATTAATGGTGACTATGAGAACTGTCTTCATCTCAACCAGTAATAAAGGATTTGTATTAATATTCATTATAAACACGTTCTTTCTAAAATACTTACGTTTCAAAAGTAATTCTGTGAATTCAGTGTTTTTTTTTTCTCTTTCTGTTGGAACATTTGGATCCCATTGTGCAATGTCTGAGGTAAGTGCAGTTCATATTCCTATCTATAGCATATTTTGCATGGTGGTTTGTTATGCGAGAATGCTCTTTGCATTAGGCTGTTCCGAAACCAATTACGGAAACTCGGACTAATTACGACTGTATTGTTTCTCATTTAGCCTCAGAGATCGCGTCATTTGCAGCATCAGGGTTCATGTTTTGATGAGCCCTGATGCTGCGGATCCTTACAGGAATCTGATAACAGAAATCATAAATAGATCTGACGACTTCTTTATAGGAAATACGTCAACTCTTCGAGTGAGGATTTGGGCACTAGGAAGCCGTCCGAATTGTTAAGGAATATGCGACGTCGTGCAGAAGCACTAAGTATGCCAGAACAATTTATGTTAAAATTGTTGTTACAGCTTTTGCCAATATCAGTGCAAGCTATTCTAGCAGCGATTTAATGTTAGATAAACCAGCTGAAAATTCTAATAGAACATTAGCTGTTACACCTGTTTCATTGGAAATTCATGTCGTAAAACAAAATAACTTAAACTCCGTGGAAGAAAAATTACTGAGTGAAATATGTAAACTAAAAGCACGAATTGAGATAAACTCGAATTTTCTCGTAGCAGTTTCTTTTTATCGCAGAATCAGAAGTAAACCAAAATCCCAAAGTGCGATTCAAAATAAAATTCACCTGTTTGCTGGCGCCATTGTTGTTTTAGACAAAATTGCAAACCTAAGAAATGCGTTTCGCTTTGCAATTTTCAGAGAAACGAAAGCGGCGAAGAATAGAAGCGACATATTCTCTTCGGCGAACGTCAAGTCACCTGTTCATTCATGACCGGACAACAAATATATCATTTCTGGTTGACACTGGATCTGACGTGTCAATACTTCAGGTATTATAGCTACCTTTCAGATATTTATCGACGAGGTTACCAGAAATTTATCTGGTGTTAACGCTTTTGTAGATGACATCTTAATTTCTTCAAAAGATCATCATGAACACATGGAACACCTCAAATCCTTATTTTTAAGATTACAAGAATATAGTCTTTGCATTTATATTGGAAAATGTTTCTCCGAAAAAAAACTCAAACTTTTTAGGCTTTAAACTTACAGAAAAGAGAATAGAATCTCTTCCCGATGGAATAAAATGCATTCTTGATTTTCCCCAACCCATAACATTAATTCAGCGACGTTGGTTTTTATGAACATCCAACTTTTACCATAGATTTATTTTAAAAGCAGCCAAAATACTTTATCCATTGATGTAATTTTTAGAAGGACATAGGAATGAAAAGAAATCTCAATTTAATGTTCAAATTCGGAACAACTTAAATTGAACAAAGATGCCAAAAAATTCTTCTTAACAGCAAAGCAAGCAATCCACAGACAACACTTTTAATATTCTATTCCTAGCGCATCTCTCAGCATATGGGTGGATGAATCCAATTTTGCTGTAGGTGGTACGTTAATGCAACTATCTGAATTACATTTTATTCAATGAAACTAAACAATAGTCAACAAAAATGACAGAGAAAAGCTCTTGACAGAGAACTGTTTTCAATCTATTCGACATTAAACATGATAGGAGGTAGAATTTTCCAAATTCTTACCGATCAAAACCCATTAATTTATGCATTTTGTTAAAATCCTAATTAATGTTCACCTAGGCAATTACGCTATTTTGATTTTATATCGCAATACTCCACAGATATCAGACATGTGCATTGATCCAGAAATGTAGTAATAAACTCAAACTCACAAAGGGAATCCAAACCTAACCAAAGTTCAGATTCTGAATTACTATATGACATTTCAACTGGTTTGCCAAGACAATTTGTTCCAGAATAATTTTCGAAGACGAATTTTCAAGCAGATGCATAACATTTCACATTTCGGAATAGCAGCTACGACAAAAATAATTTGAGCCAGATATATATGGCCAAATATGAAACGAAACATAAAAGATTGGGTACGATGCTGCGAACTTCGCCAAAGACCTAAAGTTGAGCGCCACGCAAGAACTCCATTAGGAACATTTAATTTGCTTGATATTCGTTTTCGACATATCTATATCGATATTGTTGGTCTGTCACCTTCATCCGAAGGTTACATCTATTTATTAACAATGATCTATATATTCTCCAGATGGCCAGAAGCTCTCCCTATTCCAGATATGCAAAACAAAACTTTTTGACAAGCGATTTTCAGTACTTTCGTATTTAACAGTTACTCTCCCGTTCTTGGGTTCGAGCTCTGCATTTGTTTTTCTCCACACTTTTTGGTATCCATCTGATCCATAGATGTTGAATTTACTCTCTTCTGAAAAAATTACAGAAATCTAGAAAATATAGTCCTGTTTTACATTCTCTTTTGCAAAGATAAGTCTCTTTCTGCGATTAACTTTGCTTACGAACGGTTTTCTTCACATGTTCCGTCCATGATGTCCGTTCCATGTTCCGTTCACATGTTCCGTCCACGTGTCTTTCGTAGAACACGGCTAATTGTCTCTTCATTGCAAGATTTACTCAAATGGTTTTCTACATCTGATTTTAATTTTGAAGCACTAATATTTGGATTTTCCTTAATTTTGCTAATAATACCCGATTTTCTCTATTTGTGAATAGGAGCGGTTGATCAGTTCTAACCTTGTTCCTGGTACTGTCCTCATTGTCGAAATTTTTCAATAACTTTTTTCACTGTAGCAGGACTTTTTTCCGATGATCTTAAATTTCTCGTTGAGACTTGCTCTCCTTGTGAATTTTTAGAAACAAATATTTCAGATCTTGTGATAAGTCCTTTCCTCGTGGTGCCTTTAGTAAATGATATAATTATTTAGCGTCTAACATAGAGAATTACAGAAAAGCCTTCAGAGCTATCTGTAACATACAACACAATCATAAAGAAGTGTATTTGGACTTTTAAATGACTTACAACCATTAAATTTTCAGATTACATACATACTTTTGTGAAACAAGTTTTTAATGGTAGATAAGAAAATTATCTTTAAAATTATTAAGTAAATTAAGGCCAGAGTTCATTTCTTTTTCTTGGAAGTGTAAGTCATTAAAGATAGAGTATATTCTCCAAGATGTAATATGTAAATGTATATGTATGCTATATGCTCTATATTTGATGTATATATATTTACATTCGCTGTATGTATATTTGATGTATATGTATATGATATATTTGTTATGTATATAATATATATATTTGATCTATATGTATATATATAATATGTATATATATGTTGATATATTTGGTATATATTGATATATATTTGATATATATTTTGATATATGTATCATGTATATGTATATTTGATATATGCCTTATATTTTGATATGTATATTTTGATATGTATATTTGATATGTATGTATATTTGATATATGTATATTTGATATATATATATATTAGATCAAATCATAGAGATATCATTGTTCAAAATCACATAACAATTGGGCGCAAAGCAACCATAGATGTATGAGCGTAAATATACTAAAGGGTGAAGAATAATTTAATATATAAGAAGCAAAGAAAGTTCTGTCTTACTACTCACATATTTGAATCTTCATTTCTTTTGGATTTTGTAAGTAATTTTATATTTTGATCTGTTGATAATTTTTAGAATGATAGATTTTATTTGTAAATTTTATCCGTTAAAATTTTTATTTTAATCATTGAACTCTTTTATGGTGGTTCCCAATTCCAGCCTACCAGAATTATAGATTTTATTTTTGTAGATTTTATCACAGCTGAGATTTGTTTACTCTTTTGTCCGCGAACTCTTTTTGCAGTGGATTTCCCTGAATTCAGCCCTGCAAAGTCGCAAAGGGAAGATTTGGGTACCATTAAACTAGTTTAACCCAGCAATCGGTCCCTCAGCCCGATAGCATGACTTGCTGGGTTCCATATTTTCTTTTATTTTCTTTCATTGTTACATTTTCTTTATTTTGCATTTCTTTCTGGATTTTGTCAGGCAAATATTTGATTATTTAACAATAAGTTTTTGGTATATATTTGACAACAACCGCCAGACATATATGTTTGATATATATTTGATATATATATTTTGATATGTATATATTTGATATATATTTGATATATATATGTAAGAATGAGTTGATGGAGTTGTTCATCCCGAGATCTGCGCTAGGTAACCAACAACATGCATGGGGCTGGTAATCTAGAACATATTTTGAACCTTATACAAAATAATTATTGATAATATTCAAGATATTTATGATAATTTTCTTTCAATTATGATGAATGATATGAGACAAACAAATATTTTTAATAATCCTTCGTCAGATGTAATTACAATCAATTAGAGGTGTTGTTTATCTCTTTAATACTTGTTGGTTTAGATAACTGAACCTCAGTGTGGTAATTTAATTTCCGACGCTGGTGGCGAAGGAAGAAGCCGGTGGCGGCAAGAGAAGAGGCGCGAAACGAGCTTCCTCAGTTTTGTTCTCGGATGGGTGGCTGCGCCCAGGCTTATCACGCGAATCTGATTCGTGGCGACATCTATTGGTATCGGAGGAACTGGTTTCACGAAGTAAATTGGAAAATAATAATAGATTGCTTAATATTTAGCTGGAAAATCCACTACAGAGTTCGACCCTCAAATAGAGCTGGCCTCAGCCTTCTCTGGAATTCAAAACTTCACTAATTATACTTTTATACGTTTCAAATAACTAATAATACAAAATAACTAACATAATAATAGTAAAATGAATTTCAAAATCTTGCTGAATATTCTACATGAACAAAATAATCAATTTTTAACACTTCCATAATATGGAATAAATTCTGATATAAAACGGCCTCTAAAATGTAAAAGCATATATAAAATGGTAATAACACAAGATAATATCTAATTTTATGAGAGAATATAATATAGTATGAAGTTAATCAGAGCAAAATTCACCAATAACTATGTTTGATATTCAAATGGTGTTGATAGAAAATGTTTTATCGCGCCTGTTTTCGTATTGTGGAGCTGTATCACATTGAATTTTTCTTCTTCTTGTAAATCTTCAATTCTCAGTTGCACTTCTTCTTTATTCGTAGCATCTTTCTTTGTAACTCTGTTTTCTCATATATTTATGTAAGCCTGGACTGGCGTATTCTGATAGGCTTGGGCGCCATGATGCCTTCCGTTGAACCATTCTTCTATCTATTTATTTTCTTTTCTCTTTTCGTAAATGCTAATCCGGCGTAGCTGATTGTCTAGCTAGTTCATCCTCCTTTAAAATAATTCTCGGTAAGCAACGTAGTTGCTTGCCTTCTTTTCAGGCTTGGCAACTATCATTTCGATAAATTCTTTTTGATCTCAGGATCTCCTATGTGATTCAGTTCTACTTTCTCGACGTTTTCCGCTTGTATCTGCATTGAGAATGCTTGATTTTCATATTTAACAAATTCTACACCATTCTCCGTGAGTTGATTGTTGCTCGTTCTAAAATATCTAAACCTATGACTGCTTCATTACTTTAGTTTATTTGTAGGTACAGCAGCCCGCAGGATTAATGAATAGTTTTCTTCATCCATCTAAATTCTTGTTCAAGATCCTATAGTAGTATTTGAGCATTATATGCCTGTTAAAGAATTTGTCCTTGCTAGTTCCGCTGGATCGATGATTCTTCTGCTGGTATTTTCTCGCTTTGTAGTAGACTGACGGGTAGCGCTGTCGATAAGCGCAGTAATTTTCTTGTTTCCAAACATTATTTCCTTGTAGCGTAGATTTTCTTGATTGATAGTGGCACACATGTTGCCGTAGAATGCTTGTTTCTCTCATTGAAATTCGTAGTTCTCTTCGGCTGGCCTTATTTAGCTCTTTCGCTGAATCGTTGAATCTTCTAAACCTGGGTAATTCGTTTGGGCGTGATTAGAAACATTTGAATTCAAATACCTTTCTCTGCCGTGAGTTCGATTTTCGATCAAATCATTTGAGTTTACGTGATTTCCTTCACATGACTTCTATGACTAGCGGAATGACCAAATAAGTGATGCCGATTGTAACTAGTGGTTGCTGCAACTTTCCCACACCTGATCTACTCTGCTCGAACTTTCAGCGATTCAAACTGTGGTGTTCTGAAGCTCACAATCTTATTTCCCCTAAAATGCGTATTAACTGGCTTTTGACTTAATGTTCTCTGACGTCTGTACTCTTCCGAACTTTTCTGCTAATTCCGGCTGGCAGATTTATCGTTGTCCATTCGTCTAGAAAATGTTGCTTAAAGTCGGTAGAATACACGTTTCATTTGATCACAGATGATTTCCTTAATTCTTCAAAATTCGATTTTAACCCACAGTGTCCATCCATCAAAATATATTTGCAAGTTCGTGATGAAATCGGTCCAAATTGTATAAACTTTTGATGCGTGGTAATAACTGGCGAAACTTTTCTGGCGTTAATTTAAATCTTTTAAGCAGAAGTTCTTTTGCATGGTCGTAGTCGTTTGCTATCTCCTCTAGTTCAAGTGCAATTATAGAAATTTCGGACGGTAAGAGTCTAAAGATATGAAACCCAATGTTCTTTTGGAAATTGTTAATCGTTGACGTTCGAATAAGACTAAATACTAAGCTAATATCTTCTTTAACTTCGTATTTATGGAGAAATTTGGATATTTCCTTGCCTAGTAATTTCAGGTCCGGTTTCGTAAACCGTTGAGTATAATTTGAGTTGATTCTCTAATTTTATCGCTCTAGCTCAATTTCATGTTGATCTTGTCGTCGTTTCTCTATAGCAAGGGTTTCTAGACGCAACTTTCTTCAAATTCTTGTTTTCAATTGTGTTTCGGCAAGTGTTTCCAAGGCGCAACTTTTCTTGATTCTTACGTTGTGCTTCGGCAAGTGTTTCCAAGGCGCAACTTTTCTTCAAATTCTTGTTTCGTTGTGTTTCAAGGCGCAATGTTTCTTCTTTTTCGTTGCTCTATTATACTCGTAAACAAATTTTAGTGAATTCTCATCATATTCAGTATCGTTAGTGATTAGTCCTTAATTTCTTAACTGTCATTGAAGAATCAGGCTTTAGATCTAATTCTTTCGCTAGGATAAATATATCTTTGACGTCCTTTTAGTGAGGTGACATTTTAAGTCTAGAATAGTTAAATAGAATCAATAAATTTGGTTATACTCTAATCGTTTTATGTAATAACAACAAAGTGATTTTAAAATGAAACACGATTATGGTGAATATCGTTTAATTAATTTTCTCAAATAGGCGTGTATCAAATATATCGAACACAATTAATGCAAGGATATTTAGAATAATTGTAGAAATAATATAAATAATATTACACGTATAATTTGTTACACCTTTTTAAAAATGAATTATTTATCATATCAATCTGAAATCCATAGTTAAATTTTCACAAACTAAAAACTAAACATTGTGAAAGAATATAAAATTCAATTGGAACCAAAAATGATAGTATACAGTGAAATAATCATAGAATAAAAACAAAGTCATCTATTTTGAATACTTTCAATTCGTTTAGAATTCAAAGTCTGCCAAACCTATTTTAAAGTAATAAGTTATCATTCATTGAGACTCAGTGAGACCAAACAGTTTGGGCGACACCAGAACTTATCTCATGGGAAGGCAAAATTATACACAGCTGCCTGGGAAGGGATTATTGTTTACGTTAACTGTGACTCGAAATCTAATTACTTACCATTTATTTTCTGGCGTGAACGCTGACTGATTTGATATATGGCTTATCAATTCCACACAATATAATAATAATAAAAAGACACTCCTAGATTTTAGACTTAAGATGATTTGAAAATATATAAAATACTTGGAAATAATACGTTTAATTTACTTTTCTTCAGATATTTCTACTTATAATTAAAAACACATGACGGCGCTAAATTGCGTTAGATGATTGTCGAAAAATAGTTTACACGTAGCCTGGAATCTAGCGATGAACTTTGCATTAATATAAGCTGGTTTTATATTTTTAAAAGCTCTTTCCAGCAATCGACGGCATTTACAAAGAGCTTACAAGCAGAAACACATTTATTATCACTACTTTCAAATTAAATAAGCTTGTGCAAGAAGCATTTGCAGTGATAGAAAACTGGGTTCACCTTGAGGCGGGACCACGTCTGTAGGAGGAACTAATCAGTGAAATGGTGTGGGCATTTTCTTTGTCCAGAAGATACCGTCGTCCCCATGGACACTATATTCTTGTTGAAGATACGTCGTCGCTGGACTGGCTATTTTGTTGTCTCAGGGCGAGCATCAATTTTCTTTTCTTCATGTAGAATTCTCTCCCACCAGATTTTTGTTACGTAAGTCTCCAGTCATCCCGCCATTTTTGAGGAGGTCACTGCCGGCCACTGATTTTGAGTAATCCCAGGACAGAAATCCCCATAAATTTTGAAGTAATCCCCAGCGGCTTGATCCATAGAGTTTTGTGTGGTGGGGGTTGTGTAGGTGTTCATCCAGATCTACGCCTGTCATGCTCTTACCATGGGGCTGGGTTGTCTAAGGGGTATATTTCAGGTTCCATATAATGATTATTGGTATCTTCAAGGATAGAAGCTTGCGTGTGTTTACTCGTTTGATAGGGGATGAAGAATGATAGTATTTCAATGCAATAGTATTAGTAAGTAACCAGTTCGTCAGAATAAGTTGTAAGTTGACTCTCATTTCTTCCTGTGGCGATGGGCACTGGAACTAGCTGGAGTTGAATTTCTTCCGACATTGCAGGCGAGAAGCGGAGGAGAGTGACTAGAAGAGCGCGAGCAGGTTGCACTCAGTTTGTTCTCGAGGATAGAGTGGCGCTGCATGAGGTTTCATGTGGCCTGAGTTCGATGGCATACCTATTGAGGTATCAGAGACTGGTTCTGTGTGAAGAGTATTAATGGGTGCCATGTTGTGGCTGGAAGAATATGTGATATATAGCTCTTACTCTTCCTCTAGTATGTACTTACTCTCTGTCTCTCTCATATAGTTAGATATTCTCACTCTGCTCATATTTGATACTATCTCTCATTACTTTTCTCGTCTCTTATCTTTTCTATTATTCTCTTCTATTGAATATATATAGCTTTTTGAATATATTAACTATATATTTATACTTTTCCTGTCTCTACTGCTTTCCTCTACTATATTGCTCCAACTCTATCTCCTATGTACATGCTCACAAATGATGTATGCACCTCAAGGTCTCCATCAAGAGTCCAGATTCTTAGAAATAAATGCAATGATACATAGGCTTCTTCAGTAATATGCTATATACTATTCTCATATAATCTATCTCAATCTTTTTATATCAAATATTACTCCTCCACTATCATATATATTACTCTATATTTGGATATCATGTAATTGGTTTCAAAAAGGCTTTGAGAATCAGATTGTCCCGCCTAATATATTATTATACTTTGTACTGTTCTTAATTATATTAGTGAATTTACTATTGATGCATCTTTTCTCTTAAAGAAGTGCAGTGATGTCGTAAGAGTATTGTTAATGATTTTCTTTCTTCGTTTTCATATACGAGGTGTGTCAATTAAGTAACGAAATTGACGTTGCTACAGGAGAAGCATGCATGCCCCAAACGCCAGCAACTGACAACTGTTTAGCGTGAATCCTTCTCTTTCGATTGCAGTGCCTCTCTCTTCTGTAAATAAATCCGTATATCAATAGCCTTCGTTCACGTTACAGTTAATTTTTGTTTGTTTGGCCGGAAAAATGATAAATATAACATCGATCAATAACTCGAGTCTATTTTGCAAAACATTTTTGCAATTTTTTTCATCAACATAACACCTTTTATTATCACCTTTTAGGGTGATACAATCTTCTAACGCTTTTCCAAATCTTTCCCCCAATTTTTCTTTTTCGCAAAATCTTTTTGTTGCAGAATACGATAAACAGCTTTCTGAATCATCGACTCTTGCTGTTTTGTTCCATCGAAAGCAATACATCCAGGAAAAACCTTTCCTCCTTTAAAAACCTTTTTCCTGGTCGATCGCTTAAATTTTGACGTTTCAAGCAAAGGTTAGTACTCTAGAAAGATCTGGTTACTGGTTTACTACGAGCGCCATCTCTGGGTTAGTTTCGGGAGTTATTGATCGATGTGTTAACTATAGAGCAACGAAATATTGTGAAATTTCATATGAAACTTGGAGAAACTTCTATAGAATCGTATAATTTATAGAATAAAGTGTATGAAAAAGTATGTTTATCGCGTATACGTGTTTTTAAGTGGCTTCAGCCTTTTCAATATGACCAAGAAGATGATTCATAAACAGGTCGCCCTTCCACGTCAAAAACAGATGACAATATCGAAAAAACTCGTCATAATAAATTTTGAGAATTAAAGTGTGTTTTAAACTTAGTACACTAAGTTATTTTACTTTTGGTATTTCACAGTTAGAAAAGGCTTTACATATTTTTATGTTCAAAGTTTATTCTCAAGTTTTCAAAATTTTGATTATTCTAACATATGCATTAATGGAATAATATTAGAATATTTTTCAGCAAATCTTGGTTTACTTGGTTCTTTTTAAATATTAGAAACTCAATTCAAATTATTATAAAATCAATTTTTTTGCTCTTAGTATTACAATCAATAGGTTACTGTATTAATTATACTTAAGTGTATATTTAGAAATGTACAAATAAGTATAATTAATACAAAAAAAGTCATATCTCGAAATAAAATATTACACATTTCAATTTTAGATAGTTCTTTTTACATCATGGTAATATATTACTTCTAATTTAGATTATTTGAACAAACAAAAAGAAACTTAGTCAATTATTATTTTATCCTATACCAGCTTTAGCATAATTTTAAAACATTTAAGGATAAAGGCATATTATTTAATTAAAAAACAATGAGAGAAAATGAGTATCATTGCGCATCAAAAGGTAAACATATACAATGAATATGAATTCGTATTTGATAATCTTCGTAAAATAAGTATCGTTGGTAAAAAGCATATAATTAATTGACACAATAAGTATAACAGAATACTACTTGCCATTTCCATGTAAAAGTTTCATAAATTTACTCATAAAATGTAAAATATAAATAATGTATAATCTGGTCGGGGTAGGAAGTATTCGTTCAAAACACACAATGTCAAATGTTTAAACTAGCATTTTACAATTATTTTCATGTAGGATATTCTTAAGCTTGAACAATGAATTTGAGCCTTCTTTACATGGATTGAACTAAATTTAATGTAACTGAATTAACTATGTCACGCCATTCTTTTTTTTTTCTTTTTTGTTTTAAAAGAGTTTATTAAGTCCTATTTTTGAACATCGGCTGGGTTCGAACATTCTCATAAAATTTTCCCATAAATGGTCAATGGGATTGATATCAGGTGACTGAGGTGGAACATTTATAAATTTAGTTGTATTATGCAAGAGTCGCACTCGCGTATTCTGAACCGTATGCTTGCGATCTTTATTATGCATAAAAACATAATCAACATGAAGACCCTTTTCACTAGACATTAAATAATATAAAAGCCGGTGATTTATGATTCTATCTGTTGCGACTAAATTGCCGATTCCGAGTGCACTCATACAACTCCAAACAAGCACGTTCCCACCTCTATATTTCATTTGTTGAAGTAAACCTTTTGGATGTATTTCTGTGTTTCATTTTTTTTTCTCTCTCTCTCTTCATACCATTCATCTTCCGTCCAAATCCAATAAGATTAAACCTATTTTCGTAAGAAAAAAGCAACTTTTTTCAGAACTCTGGACTTTCGTTTACGTATTTTAAAGCGAAGAATAATTGTAACTTCCAATTCATTTCATTTATAAATAATTTTTTTTGTTCAGCTTTGTCATGGGACCTATTATCTACTTGCATATCGATTAGTACTCTCAGATAATGCTATTCTTCTGCTTTTAAAAATCAGTTGTAAGCTTAGAAGCATTTATTTTAGGACTTTTCTTCAATGATAAAAAATCATTTGTTGATGAAGGCGAGTAGATATCGTTGACTGGGTGAGGAGCATTATGTGGTATTTTTCAAACCATAAACCTCTGAATAATTGAATGAACTACCGAACGGGGTCTACTGCTGATAATAATATTTCTTTGTCTTAACTCCATACGAAGCTTTATAGCGGAATTTCTTCCCAAATAATATGTTTCTTTAGTTTTACAACCCTTATCGAAAATCATACATAGTCAATTAGATTTAAATTGCATTTCATAAAAGATGGCCAACCAAAATTCGGTCGATGTCGACCTGTGTAGTGACTATTAATCCAAAGGTTCAAGAAGATTAGAAAAAAGCGGTGTCTTTCTATTATATTTATTGAAATTTCTACGATCCAATTATGTGCATAAGTAACTATTTACAAATTATTTACAATTATATAGAATTTCCTAACATCCCATACAATCATTATCCCGATTTAGCGGCCAGGAGAACAGATTATATCTGAGACATGAAAAATTCGCCTTTCGAGGTCAAGAGCTAAAAAATAATCTGAAAATCTTTCCCATGATCCTATGCGCTCTCATACTGTAGACGAGACTCGCTGTCTCCTTTATTTCCACGGTATTCAACTAAGTTATTTCCAACAACCTGTGGCCCGCGGAACAAAGTCATATGAACAAACACGGACATTTTTGCGATACATAAAAGTATTATAGAACATTCCACTATAAGTCATTCGTATAATATTCCATTGCTATGTGATTATATCAGTACATTGACTCAACAACTATCATTAAAATTTTTCTCCATTATCCTTGATAAAAAAAATTATATTGCAGAGCACACTTCCAAAAGTGCGTAGTCCATCTTGCGTCAGTTGGTGATATACAATATACACATAACCAGAAAACCTATTGAGAGCATAGCGGGAGCAAGTGCGCATTGCTAGACTTTGGGCGAGTATGCGACACGCAGCCTGCAGCTAATGTGACACGCAGCCGCAGCTGCAGTGTTTGAGACGAGCCTAACATATTCGCCATGAAGCGAATCGGTTCAGACAGGCTGACGGCTTGATATCTTTTGATCGCTAATAATTTATCACTGGCATTGTGTTGTGAGTGCAGAATAATTATTAAAATTATATATCATGCAAATATAAACAGGTAATATAAATTTGGTAAAATTAAAGTGCCCAAAATAAAAAGAGGATAAATCGAATTCATCACTCACTCTTATGCAATGTGGTCCACCGGAATAAAAGGCGTTTCCAAAGAGTGAAATAAAATCTTTTGGGTTGGACAATCCAGCACTATAACATCATATATATACCTAATGTGATGACTTAAAATGTGAGACGTTGCTTATGAGCAAAAAACTCATTGATTTAATAACAGAACACATAAGAAAACTTGCTTTTGTTTCAGTGCACGAAATTTTTTTACTCGCCTCAAAATCTCTAAGTCTTAGTATTCTGTATATTTGAAAAACAATGCGGTATTTAATTAATTTCTTATTCTAGATTCATATCTACAAAACAATGTTTTATTAGATATTTCCATTTGAATTAATTTCATTTTAATTAGCATACTAAAATAATAGTTATTTTCTCAAAAAATCTTGTACGAATACTTTTTACACTCTCACTGCATTCTAGACTACTACAAATGTTCTCATTACTGAGCTGAAGCTGATTACAAGCATTTATTAAAAACTCTGGAATGCTCTATAAATCCTCTGTCATTAGAAAAATCCTATCCCCACATAATGAACACGGAAAAACAACGATGCGTTGCAACGTTTCAAAGTTACTCTGCTGTAAATACCGAGTCATAATTAAACAAATTGTTTATTCTCACTTTAAACGATATGGAAAGAATTGAGACAAGGATATATTTCGAGTAATTTCAATTCACTATACATTGTTGATCCGAACCTGACTCAACAAAAATGGTTTAAGAATTACTCTACACCGCTAAACTTATGAAGAAGCAACTAAAATATAATTCGCTCGCTGTAATCAAATTACAACTCTCGCTCATTCAGCCCTTCGGAGGATAGAAACCCTTAACTGCCTCTAAATTTACTCTATTTTTTGCTTTGGGGTCAAGTGGTCTTGGTCACGAGCTCGTGGTCAGTGTTGATTCTGTGGAGTCGTGGATTCTAGTCCAAACGCACTAAAGACACGCTATGTAGCGAGGCTGATGCACATTAAACTTGTCGATGCTGCAAGTCCTCTCCTTGGTGTGGTGTGTAAGTTTGCAGAGGGAAGTACAAGCTCATGTGATGTCCACATCACTTGACCGAGGTTCAGAATTATGAGGTCTGTTGCCAATAGCTCTCATGTTGCTACTAAGTTTGATATTAACATCATGCAATCAGTATATCCTTTGCTTTAAATATCTCTTTTCGAATAAGCCTCAACTTAATACTAAAATTTACATAAAATACGTCTTCTAAGGAAAATTAGAGTTTGCATCGATGATAAATAATCCTTTCAAACCTTATATTTCGTTAGGGTTATTAGATGCAAACAGGATAATTTGCAACTAGTGAATGAGCTACTTCACAGTCTTTCCCTTTGGATATATCAAACACGAACCCAAAGTAAGGAAATCAACGAATCCAAAGGGTATTCATTATACATTGATTAAGCTGAAAAATTAGTAACGTAATAATTAATAAAGTTTTTTTTTTTGAGTAAGGAACGATTAATTGTTTTAAAGGAGTGCATTTTTAAAACAATATCCAAACCTGAGGAATAGTAGTTTTCAATTAAATTTATAGGCGAATGAAGAATCACCTCCAAGGGGAAAATAACAGTAGAATTTAGGCCATGGTAGCCCAGTGGTTAAGGGATCGGATTCGCGGCCCACGGTTTTGGATGAGTCCTGAGTTCGAGCCTTGATGCCACTAAAGACCCATCGTTTAGCTGGGGTTGATGCACGTTAAACCTGTCGGGGCCCAAAGTCCTCCTGTTGGCATGGAGTGGAAGTTTTGAGAGGGGGTGTCAACTCAGGTGTCATCCGCGTCACTTGACCGAGGTTCAAAATTACGAGGTCCATCGCCAATAGCCCTCGTGTTGCTTCTAGTGCGACGTTAATAAAACCAAACCAAACAGTAGAATTTAATGTAATGTGTTAAAATATAGATAGTATGTTCATGTAAATTTCATTTATTCACAGCAGAATTTAGTTATATTGTAATATATATGGTATATTCCTGTAAATTTCATTTATTTATTCATTGATTGTTTTAAATTTTGAAGAATGTTTGGAAGTTCGTTAATTCACTTAAATGAAAAATTTGAAATTCATAAAAATTATACATTTCAAAATTTTCTTATTAAATGTGGCATTCATTTTAATATGAAATTAGTCAATGATTTTATTTCATGAAGTAGAATATTTTAACGCCATTTTATTTTTGGGGAAAAAGATGAATGAAACTACTATTGAGATACACTCAAACTTATTTTCGTGTGGGGGGATAGAGACCGCATAAAAACTATTCTGACACTTCATAAATAGCCATAAAATATATTATTTGCAACACAGTAAGATTTTTATTGCTGTAAATAGGGACCGCATAAAAATGTTCTATGTAGAAAATAGCTCAAAATCTCACATTACAACTAGGGATCAGTTTTCTAAACAAGCCAAAAACCAATTTATCACGGGAATATTTTAAACTTTTGATTAGCATTAAATATTACACATACGAAAATTTCAAAAAATTGTACATATAAAAATTATTTTTCGTAATCAACTACTCGGGGTTTCTTATGGACAGTTGGTTAAAAATAACTTTTGAACTTGGAGATGCTACATCGCATTCATTCAGAGTTGATATTTAATGTGATACAAGGTAGTTGATGATCAGTTTTTGCATCGACGATTGTTTGTTTAGCTGCTTGCATATGTCGCTGTAACCAGACATACAAGATCAATGCTCATTTTAGAGAATTTAAAGCTCCTTCAGAATCGATTACAACAAAATGGCTTTCCTCAATTTCTTGGAATAGAATGCAAAAGACTTTATACGTATATATATCGGAACATAAGGAATCGCTCACAAGAAAGGCGTGCATTATAAAAGGTTTGACTGTATTCAATTTTAACAGCAGTATTGCGAAACTGCATTTTCAACAAAACGTTGTGAAAATGTAGATTTTTATATGACTTATCAGAGTCTTATACCGTTTAAATTTGTAGCAAATAATTTAATGAACAAAAAAATCACCCGGAGTGGAAAGAATGAAAAAATCTCATGAATGTATTTTTTTTTCAGGCGAGAACAATTTTGCATCTGCATCATATTTCATAAAGCAAGCATGGAATTTATAAGCTTGTGCATCAGCCTGTAAAGTATTTTAATAGCAAATTCTATTTTACATCTTCAATTATAAAGAAGAGTGAGAGTGAGTTAGTGAAAGAGAGAGAGAGGCGCTAAATGTATTTATATTTATTGCTAGAATTTTCTATTTCAAGTATCCAGTTACCAGTATCAAGACTCTACATTCTGTAGTACATCAAATTTGGATTTTTGTTTCTTCATCAGTGATAGGTTCACCCTATTTAATGTCAAAAAATTAAAAAATAAGAAGAAAGATAACCATCAAATTTTCTTTGAATTTTAGATTAAGAGAAGTCATTCGCGCTGAATTTAGAGATTAATCAACAAAAAATAAACACAGGTTCTAAAAATATCAAAACTGAAAAAAAAAAAAAATCATGATTTTGAGTAATGTCTTTCTGCGAAATTTTACTATATAACCATTTGATTATTATGTAGTTGTACTAAATTTATTAAGATATTAAATAATTAATTAATTTAAATATATTAAGCAGCGATGACTTATAGCCATCTTTTGTCTTTATAATATTTTAATCCAAAATGTTACGTGGGGCAGATAGGTAAGTAGCGATTCTTTCTAATGAATATACTTAGAACTTATTAATTATGTGAAATAAAAAAAAATATGGAATCTTCATTTCTAAAGGTATCATGCCTTTATAGCTGGTCTGAAAGATTCTTGTTAATTGACATTCTTGTATTCCTTATGTTAAAATAAATGTAATACAGTCTACATTATACAAATTTCTAATTTTCTCTATCTGGAGACAGAACTTCTGATGAATGTTTTTCGCATGTTCAGGAAGTATTTCAGTCCAGAAAAGACAGCAGGCGCGATAACTTGGTTTCCTGCGACTACACCACGTGAACAAGTACATCCTCTCATTGTTCGGAAGTGGAGTGGTGTGTGCAACAACACAACGGACCTTCCAAGACGGATGAGGATGAAGATCAACACGCTAGCAACACTGATAACTTTTGTCTTTGTGTCGACTGCAATTATAGCAGGTAAAAAACTATTTTCAATTTTTACAATGCATCTTGACATGGTATTCTCTGACTTACCAGAAATATTTGAAGATTCAGTTGGTGAATTATTTATATACAATGGCCTAAAAATTTTGATATCAGCGCACGTTAATCTCGATTTGAACCCCTTTACCTTTCTGTTACTTAAAACTAAAAGTTTCTGGTTTCAGTGCCACTGATACAAAGCAATAACCGATTAGTAGCGCATTGATATTTTCTATCTCTGTGCTGATTGCAATTCTAGCTAACAAATCAGTATTAAAATTTGACTATGTATCTAGAAAAATCTCAATCTTTAATGTATCGCACAAAATTTGAGATCAGTTGATGATCTAATCATTGGCTTGAAAATTTTGATATCAGACTACAATTATCTTAATTCGAGTTTCTTTATCTTCATATAAATTAAAACTAAAAATATCTGGCATCAACACCAGTGACTCGGGGGAATAGCCAAGAGCCATGTTCTTTTAAAGAATTATAATAATGCATTTTTCAGTTGAAATTTAATAATTCGCTGTTTCTCTCTTGATCTTATTTTCTTGAGCTTTTTTTTCATTAATTTATTTAAAAGATTTCAGTAGTTCTGTCTAGAAATTAATTTTTTGTCTACCTCTACTTTTTTTATCAAATCATTTCTATCATTCTATGCAATAATAAAACTCATCTTAATTTTTTTAAGAAATCCTTCTTTATTAAGCACTTATAAGAGTTAAATTAAGTCAAATCAGGCAAGAAAAGTATATTCTTAAGTATAACTAATCTTGAATAATAATGACATGACTGATATCTTTACGATTACAAGCACCGAAAACGGATAGAAGCACAAAAATTTCAGTTTTAGTTTTTAGTTATCTCTCTTTTTTTTCCTTAAGCATTTTTTTTCTAATATAAGAATTAAATTTTAGTTAATTTGTTTTGAGTTTATACATCTTTTTACTTCTTTGGATAAAACATATAGCTTGACAATACTTATTAAACATAATTTCGGATTTTATGATACTTTAAATAAGAATTATGTCAAACTTTCCTGAAAATTTAGGCTGATTATTAACCCTATTATTTTCTAAAATAATAATTGTTATTTTTTCAGTAAAAATGCGCTCTGGGGTGTTGAACATAAATATAATTTCGCAATTAAAATAAATGTTGTTTTGAATCTAAAGTTATTTAAAATTCACACTGATTTAAAGTAGTTGTGATAGTTTCTTTTTTCATGAAGAAAATGAGGGATTATTTTGTAAAAATTTACTCAAGGTTAATAGAACATTTTTTTAGTTGTACATATTTTGTGTTTATTTCTTATTAAAAAAAATCCTCCGATGAATTTGTGTGGAAAATAAAAGAGTTAAATTCTAACTCCATTGGAGTCCGATAATTGAAGAGATGATCATCAGTGACCTTCAAACTTTGTCGACTCAGAATTCTTAAAACTGTAAGGTGTCTTTTCTAAGGTACTCCACCTTACCCTTAGAAACATGTATCTTTAACATTTAAAGTATATCAATTCGCTATGCATACTTCATGTAAAAGTAAAGTTAAGGAAAAGTCAGTCAAAAGAAAAGTATATTTTTTATAATAAAAATGTAACAGAAAATTAATGTAATTCACTCATTAATAGCATTAAATCATACTCCAGGAGTCAGTAAACCATGCATCGTGTTTAATGACCGGGATGAGGCATTTTTTTTTACACAAACTGTTGTTTTATTGATGTTATCTGAAGTCACACTGCATATTCTGCCTTTAATTTGTTTTTATGTTTTTGTTTTTGCTGCCACATAGGAGCTCAGAAAGAATTTTCACTTAAATATGTTGTTCCAAATAGTATCAAAATGTTAATAGCGGTATAAGAAACTTCTGGGTATTCTGCTTAAATATGCACCAGAAAAAATCTGAGAATTTCTCTTGCTTAAATTTAGATTTTAACGTCAAATCTGTTGATATGTCGATAAACTGTTTTCTTTCCTTCAATCGCAAGTGGCACTGAAGATTCTGATTAATTTTCAAAGATAAATAAATGTGCCTTTGTGTTTTTTGGTAATAAACATTAGTCAAATAGTGTGAGTTTTTTATAATTTTTTTTATTGAATTTTTCTTTTGACTCACAAAAAACCAAAATACCGTGTAATACAGTTTAAAGATTCCTATATTTTTCAGCTGCATGATAAGTTTTAATTCATTTTCTTAACTTCCATGCAACACTAGCTTAGGTTTTTGAGATCACTACATGCTTATCGTTATCAGTTTTTTTTCAATGTTTGGTCTTTAATACAAATTACTTTTAAATGTACAATAATTTGAACACTAATTTCTTACATGAAATTCAAATATTTAAATTTCACCAGTCGGTTGTTTATTCATTAGATTAGTACAAAATTTAAAGTAACCTTTAGAAATTACAATGTTGGTATACTGGTATAATGACAAATAACAAATTTGAGTCTCAATTTACTACCAGTAATTCTACGTGGTTTCTTACCAATAATTAAGTAAATTATGTCCATAACTATATATTACACATTTCCTGCAACATCTACAATTACGTTTTCATGAAAGAAAAACTTAATGATCAAACTAAACCAAAAATTCAACTCATTAACCCGATTCTGGAACAAAATATAATAATAAAACAGATAAAAGAGAACTGGAGCAAATATAAGATGATAATATATTCAAATAATCTACGATTCCTTATTTATTACTAAATCAACAAGTGTAGATTTTGAAAAAGCTTTTTCTATGGCGGGATTATTTTGTAGACATTTCTGAAGTGCTAACTTTTTGAAAGATATAAATATATCACGTATTTAATCATATTTTATAAATATTCTCATTGTAAATATTATTCATACATGCTTAGGTATAACTTATAGTTTGTTATTGAGTGATTGAATTTTATTTGTATTATTTATATTTAGAATGCTATTTGTTTACATATACTTTGGATACAATATACAAATATTAAATAAAGTATGTAATTATTGTGAAATTTTATTTCATATGTATAGTTAAAGGTGCTCAGGTAATTTACCGATCCAGTTTTGTTCGAAAATTTCCCCTAATTTATGGGTAGTAAAAAAGTAAATTTTAAATCATTAGTAATCTTTCTTCCCCACTTTAACGAATATGCAGTGTTTTCAGATAATTGAATTACTTTTATTTTAACCAGAAATAAAGTAATGGCCGATTCAGATAAAAAAAAACACGAAGGAATCTTCACTGCTGAAGAAATAGAAATGAAAATAGGTGAGATTGACTTTGAAATTAGGGGGGGGGGGGGCAAGCTTATACATGTTATTTTATTTATGGATCTATCATTATTAATCAAACTAAATTTAATCATGCAGAATAAAAAATATTTAATTAATAACTGTCTTAAGATTTTAGAATTTCTTCTTGTTTTCTGTTTTGCGAAGATTTTTCGTATCAAATTTTCCTACAGTTACATTAATTTTATCTCATAATTTTATAATGAAAATAATCATATTTTGCTCCTGTGTCCCTTATACGTTTGTTTTTTTTCAAAAGTTTTCAATCACATTGAATGGATATTTTAGAATTAGTGATGTAAATTAGTAAGCAATTGTAAGTCAAAGATATTAATACATTTTTAATACGTTATGAATGCTTGTACCTAAGAATTTTTTTTTTTTTTATTGAAAAGAATCTTTCTAATATTTTTTTTAGCAAAAAGGTTTCCACTACTGTTATAGTTCTTAAACTTCATTATATAATATGACTAATTTCTCAGTTTGTCTTACTGGAAACATATAGTTTTTTATATGCAATTAGTGATTGCAAATTTACAGACTTTTCTATTACTCTAAATTTGGTAAAATTTTCAAACAAAACTGGTACATCGGTAAATTACCGGGACTTTATGCCCTGAAGCTTAAATAATAAATTGTAATGATAAACTAGTTATTTAATATCTGTATGTGATATAAGTATATGAAAATAAATTGAACATGAATATTCTAATTAAAATTCAACAATTTTATTAGAAAATTATAAGTAATAATTTTTCACAATGAAAATGTAGTTATAACATATATAATTAAATACGTAATTTATTTGTCAACATGTTTTAAACATAAGTACATAATAACAAGAATGATATACAAATTAATCTCCTAATTGTCATCCAACATTTGTACAAAATAATCCTACCACAGCAAAAGCTTTTTCAGATTTATTGGTTCAATAATTACTAATTAAACGTACACTATATGTATATATTTCCATCTTATATTTTCTTATTAAAAAAACTCCTGACATTCCGAGTGATTTTAGTAATATTTTTTTATTTTTCGGAGCCAGAAGTAGATTATTATGCTGTAAAACAATAAAGAATAAATGTTATATGCAAAGTTTTGCAATTTTAACCACCAGAGGTGTTTAAGAGACGTTTCCCCTGCTTTTTTAAGAAATAAAAATTTTAAGTAAGGAAGTATATGTGAAGTAATTATCAAGGAGTAAATGTCTCAATAACTTCGCTATAGATATAACAATTATACCTTTTAATTTGTATTAACCTATAAGGACTATTCAGGTAAGTTACTTGAATATCATTCCAGTAATCACGTTAAAAATCAAGATTATGCAGAAAATACCCTAATTATCCAGAATTATTATTTAAATTAATACAAAATCTTAAAATACAACTGATGGTTGGATGTTTGTAAAGTCCTTTTTTATTACTTGAAATTACTATTTAAAATTGAACTTATTCAATTGTTATCTTAACAGAGACTAAAGTTTGAAGTTACATGAATAGTATTTCAATTTGTTGATAGTAAGAACCAAGCATGTATTTATAATATCTTTATTACCAATAATCGTTCTGTAAATTAATTAATTATGAAGTTGAAAATTTTGAAACAAATATTTGGATAAATTCAAAATAATATTGACAATTGAACCTACTTACATACAATAATAACCATGACTTAAACTTGTTGATAGAGAAGGGATTCTTTTTTTGTCAAGATTTAAGGAAAAAAAAACACGAACTAAATAGCATTTATACTGAAGTAAAGAAAAATTTCGTTTAATAAGACATTCGATATTAACTATTACAAAAACCAAGCTCATCTATGCTAAGTAAAAGCTTAGAATTATTCTTAAGACCACAACCATACAAAATAAAATGTAAAAGAAATTAACGAAAAATTTTAACATTGTGATCTATGGATAAACCTCAAAATGGCAGGCAGCATTGGGCAATTAATCTATTTCGATGGCTAAAATGAAAATAGTTTTATAATAAAAAATTTAAAAGTGATCAATGACGCCAGTTTGATGAAAATAATAGCCCCTTTAGTGGCTAATAACCGTGGCTATAGATATAATAATATCTATTGTTGGCATTACCATAAGCCGGCTTCTGGTATTGTAATCCCTAATTATAACTGTGCGAATGTCATATTCAACAAATTTAAATCAAAACCGAATTTGTAAACATTGTTCTTTGTGTGTGGTACAAAATTTTCCTGAATCCTTCCTAAAGGAATAGATTATTTAGTTGTTTTTAGTTGATAAATCTCTCTTTGAAATAAAAAATTTAAACAACTTATTTCAAAACATAACCTGAACAATTAGCCTTTAAGATTACTGTAAAAGTACAATACAATATTTTTTTTAAAAAATACAATATTTTTTCAAAATAAGGAAGCGTGTTTGAAATAAGACATATTTTTCAATAGTTTTCCTTTCTTTAAAAATAGCATTCAAAATAAGAAATGTGCTTATCTCTTCATTTCTATAAGTTTTTATCAGATTAAAATACTTGAAAACATCTGAAATTTGTATTTTTTTTTATGTATGTCTTATAAACTACTATACTTATAGTAATTTCTGATAAAATTTTAATCAATTAAAATAATTTTAAATAAGGATTTTGTGTATATATAATTATTTTTACGAAATTATGTATTATGAGATAAAGCATTCAAATATTTATTTTATTTTTGAGTGAGATTACATATACAATATTAGTTTGCTTAGGAAGAAAGAAAAGTATAACTGTGTAGACACAAATCGATAACACACGTTTTTCTTAAATAGATTTCTTAAATAGATAGTAATGAATATCTATTTTTTTTTAAAAAAATAGATATTCATTATTAAAAATAAAAATAATAAAAATTTTATGAAATATTATTCTTTTTATATAACATATTTATCCTAATTGCTTAACCTTTTATTGTTTTAAGTATAAAAACAATGAAATCTATACAGCAATAAATAATATTATGAATATTATTTTCCATGCACTTTCAAAAATGAGTTTCCGAAAAATATTTCGGAGATTAAAGGCACCTCAGGGGTGTTAATTTTTCTCCACTGCTGAAAACGTACACAGTTTTCAACTAGTTATAATCCATTGAAATTAAAATTAATTACATTGATGTTTTTACGCATGCTTTATTAAGGAATGAATTTTCTAAAACATGTAAAGTAATTAAAACATATTCTTAATTTTTTGTATTATGAGCCCATGAATATAACAGAATTTTCTTTTAGAAAATGTTTTTTAAAAATATTAAATATTAAAAATATCTTACAAAAATAAAATATTTCAAATTCTTAAAAATTTCAAAAAAAATTAAATATTTTTTATATTTTAAATAATAAATATGTATGACATTAACTTTAAATATAGTTTAAAGAGTGAGTTATACTTACTGTATCTACAAAATTTCAATAGTCTAAGTGTAATAGTTTTTGAAATATCCTGCGCGCAAGTGAAAAAAACTCAAACTCAGAAAAATGTAAATAAAGTTTTAACATTAAATTATAAAATTAAATTTTGAAACTTGCATATTGAAATGTTCCAGGATGATACCAATTTTCTTCTGTTTGCTCCGACAGCTCCCTTTCTTCATTTTTATTATTTAAATTGCTCCGATAGCCTAAAAATGATTCCACATTCCTTTTTTTAATGTTTGGATTCGAAGTTTGCCATCTCCTGCCAGTGATGAGACTATATTTCAAAATATTTTTATGTCATATTTCTTTAAAATAATAGTAAGTATTTGAAATTCATCCTTGTAAATGTTTTCCCCAGATTTGAGGCAATCTCTAAGAATTGAAGACCAGAACTAATCGACTTTGGGCAAAATTTCGAGATTTAGGCTTTTATTTAGGTTGCTCATCCTTGCCAAGCATCCTTCCAATTCACCCCCAATGTTTAAAAAATTTAATGTGGCTTATTTAGTAAAATAAACTGAAATCGAAAATATGTAGGCTTAGTATGTTTATTTAAATTCCTATTTTACGAAAACATTGAGTACAATTGTTTGAAAAACTTCTTAAATTTTTTGAGTATCGTCCAATGTTTGGTACGAAAATGTTCAGCATAAAATGACGAATAACATATGTTTTTTTTTTTCAAAAAGTCGAAAAATTTGAAGTCTAACACCCTTCAGACCTTTTAAAAGTATTTCTTGAACTTTTCATTTTAGCATACTTTGAAAAATTAAAATACACTAAAAATGAATCCAATTTCATAGTTACAAAATAAGAATGAAAGTAAAATTACTCACCTAGAACCAATTCCAATAACGAAAGCATCTTTCAAAGATAAAAAACAATTGTTTCTTGCAAAGTCTTATAAAGAACAGATTTAGCTACTAAAGCTGCTCTATTTTAAAAAAATAATTATTGTTCAAATTTTCCATACAAAAATTTGTGATTGCTAAATACAATATTATACACTCTACACAATTTAAATTCTATTTTAGAACTTATGATAGAAAATATAGCTTCTATTGAACAAAAACAATACCAACTTTTTATTCTTTTCAGATGTTAAAATTAAAGCAAAAGATAAATTATTAAATTGAACATATTTTAATCTAAATGTAATTATTGTTGCTGTAAAATGCAAATGAACATAAATCTTTATGTATTAACCATTCTTAACACTAATAATTCAATGAGGCTACTTTATTTCAAACTGAAACCTTTGTGAATCGTTTGGTAGAAATCAAATTCGATTAAACAAGTCGCGTACAGTTAACACTTTATTTTGAAAATTTGTCAGAAATGAAATTTACGAAAAATCAAGTCCCTTTGGTAGCTGTTAATATATAAAATGTGTCTATAACAATCAAAACACGAATTCGGAAGCTGATTCTTACAAGTTCTGCAATCTATTAAATAAAATTGAATCAATCTTGATTTAAATTAGCTTTAGCGTTGCCATTCTGCTTATTAATTTTTAGCAGAATATCATTGGACTAAATTCATGTGACTTCACGATCACATGATAACTTGACCACGCGATACTCGTCGATGTAAACAAATCTTGTATTTACTTGTTTTGCACTGCGTTTGTGAAAAGTATTATGCTTCATAAGCTTAAGTCTCTCGTCTACCCACCATTTCGATTTCGTGGACGTAAATAATAATAAAGGTAAAATTAAAAAAATAATAAATGCTTCTGTGGATTTACTTTTTTCTTCCAATTTTTAAAAATATTTAAACTTACATTTTACTAAACATATTACTTCTTAATTGAATGAGCAATTATCAAAAAACTTTGCTTTAAATATTTTTCACCCTAAATAAATGGAAAAATCAAAATTTTGGATTGCTTTAGTGTAAAGGTATTAAATCGTTCTTCGACCAACAAGGTGAAATAATGGCTGCAAATTTATTTGGTTTACATCCAGACAATTTGTTTTATTTATGAAAACATTCTAATTTAACTGTCATTTTCTAGTATTTTAAAATAGTACTTTTACTGCTCTCAGGAAAGTTTGTAGATTTTTAATATGTTAGTGCTCTTTTTTTAACATTTACTTAAATTTGCGGTATTGGGAAGCGCACACATTGTGTGGAATTTTTTTTATGATATACTATTTGGTTTTTGATTGAAATACTGAAGGTAATTATTTAACATAAAACATGACGCTTGCATATCCTTTCTTTCAGTGAAAACGTCATCTTGTTTCAAAATTTGTCTTCCACAGACGACGCCATCATTTTCCACTTCTGGAAGGCTAGGATTTGAAATACCCGCTTTTGGCGCGATTTGAAAAATTTCGCCAAGCGACACCGGTGAAATAGGACTTTAACATAATTTTTTTTTTTTAAAAAAAAACAACAATTCAAGATACAATATTTCTCCTATTTAAATCATAATTCATTATATAGCCGTTACAGCTTAATTATGTAACTTGATTAAAATAGAAAATAGCTTAATCCAAATTTAAATCCAATGTTGCTTTATTTTTTTAAACGTAATCCGCCTGATGAATAAAATGTCTTTATAACATGAAATTTATTATACTTCAGAAAGATTTTAATTAAACCTCAATAATTCACATTTATTATTAATGTGGCTAAGAATAATTACATTACTATAATTACTATCGGGGCCTTTATTTTTAACATCTTAGAATCAATCGATGATCTTTTGAAATATTACAATACTTATAAATAAATAATTCGAAATACGAAATAGGCTTAGTCAAAACTAAAAGGTGAAAATAACTCACTGGCCATTAACAGTTTAAAAATATGTCTTTTTAAAGCAGAAAATAATTTAAAGCTTATATCATAAATATACAAACAAACATCAAAAACAAGTTTAAATAGACTTAGCTGATCGAACATTTTAAAAACACAATTAAGCGAGAATAAGACAATAGATACATAAAAATATGCTCAAATTATTTCCTACAGAATATAAATAATTCAATAATGTGAGAAATGTGATAATATTAAATATATCAATCGAAATAAAGGGAATATAATATATATATATTGTGATATATTCAATTCTTTAAAAACAAACGATTTAATCTTAATGTGATACTTTTATAAAATATTATCTATTCAACTTTTAAAAGCAAACGATTTAAACTTAAAATACCTTTTTCAATTTTCTTTATTAAGATTTATATTTTTTTAAATGTTTAAAGTCGTTAAAAAGAAATAAAATTATGCTATTGGCAACACCAGATCTTATTTTTGTTTTTAGATAATTTACTGGCAACGAACAAAAAAAAAAATTAGAATTTAGTTTGGTTCCAAGAGATAAAGACGAACGTTGAAAATTATGCTTGTGGATATTGTGTATCTAATTTATGTTTGAAAAGATGTGCGCAAATAAACGTGATGTCCTGAAAACAAGTCATCTTTATTAATAGTCAGCAATACAGTACA
Organism: Nephila pilipes; assembly: GCA_019974015.1. NCBI lineage: Eukaryota > Metazoa > Arthropoda > Arachnida > Araneae > Nephilidae > Nephila > Nephila pilipes. The sequence continues at coordinate 210,172 of BMAW01059855.1, read as the reverse complement.
ATATATATATATATATATATATATATATATAACTAGCATATAGGGCAATCTTATGTAAACACAGATGACGTCGATTTGCTTATGATATATATCACGGGATTCTGTGAATTTAGTCCATTATTTTAAATAATATAACAGGAATATGAAAGTTACTAATATTCATTTCATAATTATTTAAGAAATAAAATAATTTATAAACTTGAGGGGTAATTTACAATTCGAAAGCAGCAAATATAATTATGATGATTTTTAAAATTCTTTTCACACGTATGGAAAAAAATGTCTATTTCTCAAAAGTTTGACTTTTTGGAATGGAAGAGTATGTTTGCTTAATAAAAAATCATAGAGTTTTAGTGTATTTTTTGTACGTTTGCTACGCACACGTATCGTTTATTATTTATGTAATTAATGGTGGTTAATATAAACATTTGAGAAATGTCGAAACATTGAGAAACTTTACTTCGAAGATTAAAGAGATGTAATAAGACCCGAGGGGATTTTAAAATATAAAAGATTTTTTTTAATCTTTATATCAAGTAGCTCATTTTTTTAATAAGCCTTATTACTAGTAGCTTTAACGAAGTTCTCTAATAACCTGAATGACGAAATAAAATGAAAAATTTAAATTTTTGAGACAACTATAAATTTTAATTTATGTATCCATGTTTGTGTGATAGATAGTATTTCCTTTTGCAGTAATAAGATTACAAAGTTTTTTTTCACAAAACTATCGCAAATGTTTTTGTTTCTTTTGAGTAAGAGATGTTTTTTACCTAACACTATTTAAATTTATTTCTTTCAATAAGTAAACCAAAGTAATTTCTGGCCAGAAAATAAGAACTATTACTCGAATTAAAATAACTGGAAAAATAGTTTACTGAAAATAAACAATATTACATTTGCTTCACTATGCAACATTTTGAATATGCAGTGGAAAGCATTTTAATTTTATAGAATTTTATAAGACTTCGAATAAAAATTATAAATTTTTGAAATTTTCAATTTTTTGAGATTTCCTAAATGTGATAAAATACTTAAAATGAAAATTTTGTATTTCACGCAATAATTTAAATTTCGCAATATTTCTATGAATTCTCATGTTATTTATCTTATATAAATCACGTTTCAATTAATAGCGTTTTTAAGAATCATTACATAAAATGTTACATATATTTACGGACATTTTATAATAATGAAAAAAATTGAATTGAAAAAAAAATGTGTATGTTTCATAAAAAAGATATATCATTTTGAAATATATACTTTTGTAATAAAAGCACTATGAATTGCTGAAATGTATTTGAATTTTAACTTATTAATATAAGCTAGAAATGAAAAGGAAAAATATCTCTATGATATTATAGCGGAATTAGTTTTGGGCAATAGCACAATACCCGGATTCATCTCTTACGTTATAATCTTTCGTTCATTCTCTCGCTGCATCCTATTAAACTTCGATCTGCAAGTTGATTCGACCATGGTCGACAGATGGAATCTACTGGTGAGCCCACATTTGTTCTGGAAAACTAATAAAAAGAAGCTTGAAATGAAGAGAAGTTCATCCTTTTCGTTTTCATACATCTCAATCAGTAGTAAAGTCAAGATGGCCGCGATAGCCCAGTGGATATGATAGTGGAATCGTGGCCGGCGGTTTTCATCGAATCGTAGCCGGGGATGATTTTCGTTAAATCTATCGGGATTCAAAGTTCTTCCGTTGGCGTGGTGTTGAAGTTAGGAGAGGGAGTGACAGCTCAGGTGTCGTCCTCGTCACTTGACCGAGGCTCAAATTTACGTGATCCATCGCCAATAGCCCGTGTTGTTCCTAGTGCGAAGTTAATACAAACAAAGTCAAGATAGGTTTCATTTTCCTATTGTTATGCTTTTCATCCTTTATTTATATTAAATTTATGTAAATTCTATTTTTGCCAAATTTCAGATTAATTTATTCTGAGTTCTTTTAATTAATAAAAGTCACGAGCAAAGAGATTCAATTCCATACCCTTTATCTGGTTTACATATATTCTACGTGACAGTATTTAAGTAGGAAGATTAGAGTTTATATGTACAAGCTTCTTATATTTCAGCATACTCATAACTTTCAATATACATATGTGGCATTTAGGGATGAAAACTTACAAAATTTGAACTCAAAATAATTAACTTTTTTAAATTCAAAGAAAGTTATTTATTCTGTATTTATGTGCATTCTATGTATAAAGTTTGTTTAAATATAAAGAATATGTTTTTAAACGTCTACTTAAATATAAACATTTAAGAAAAAATTAATTAAGGCTCCATCTACATGCCACTTTGGTATCGTGAACGTAATGTTAATCAAATGGAATTTCTACAACCGCCCTGAAATATTTACAATTTTATCTATTAGGACGAAAAAAAAAAAAAAAAAAAAACCCGAAAGTGTGTGTGTGTGCAAAGAATAACATTTTCTCTCGAATTTTTAAAATACTTTCGAATATTTTCTAAAGACCGGGAAACCCACAAACGAATCATTAAAATAAGGTTAAAAGTATTTTTAAAAATCGGAGAAAAATTTAATTCCGCAGAAATATTCATTATTTTTTGCTCTATCAAGTGCACTTGTTTTCATTAAAATATATTGAATGGTACAAATTTGAGGATGGTAGTAGAAATTTCATAGGTGTAACATCAAAATTCACGAAATCAAAATGAACTGTGTACAGGAATTTTAAGTGTAATTTCTTTCCTCTCTCCAACTTTTTTTTATGAAAAAAATAATTTATAGATCATGTTACTGGGAAATATACATTTAAGTTTGATTACTCTAGAAGTAATACAATAATAAAATTTGGAAAATCTTTTCTCATTGGCTCCTTTCAAAAAATTTTAACAATCAGATATTTAAATCTGATATACAGAGGCTCAAAAAAGTGTTGGGGCAAAAAAAAATTCAATCATTTTTTCAAAGAAAATTAAACTGTTTAATTTTAACAAATTTTTTTTAAATGTCATATATCTGATGATTGAATATAACTAAAAAATTAACTTTAAACATTATTAAATAATTACAAAATTGTACATCTCTGTTATAAGAACTAAAAATGGGATAAAAAAAAGTATTGGAGCACGCAAACATAATTTTTCTTATAAAATCTTTTTTAATATTCCTTAACAATGTGTTGGGTCTTCAGCATTCTAGACAAGGATTCAACCAGATGTAACAAACATTTCCTTCTATTTCCCCCATTTTGAAACGAGTCTGTCTATAAGCAAATTTTTGTTGGAAATTTTGAATGTGTGAATTCTATTTTTCAAATGATTCCATGTGTTTCCGACAGGATTGAGATATGGTCTCTGTGCAAGTGTTTTAAATACATGCTGATAGTCTAAATCTGCAAATAGGAGCATTATGTTTTGGGTTATTGCTCTGATAAAGTTTGAAATGTGGTAATATGCCACTTTTTTGAGTGTTTTGTTTTAAAATTTATTTCAAATGTTTAAATAAGCAAAACTGACCATTTTCGATAATTTAAATGAAAATTTCCAATACTGGCCGCTCTCATACAGCCTCAGACCATCTGGCTACCTTTACCATGTTTCATAGTAGTAATAAGACTTTTCATTTTAATACTGTGGCGACCCTCTTTGAATCGCTTGCCACCTTCTTACCAAACCCTGTGGCGTTTCTCTTTTTGACACTTGTATTTGCTCACCATGCTAAGAAGGGGCACTAACTATTTGGACATTCTCATCCTACAGCATTTTAGAACAAATAATTTTTACATGCGCTCAGTTATGCAAATTGCAAATAATCTGCTAGCGCATCTGCTATATTAGTATTTATACCCGTGCAGCTCTCTGAAGAAGACAACAACAGCATTAGAAGGAAAGGAGTTCTTCCCTAATCGAACCGAATGCTGCCCTGATGATTCCGTCCACTGTTCTACTCCGCTCTTGGATCAGAAGATTAATATTTCTCGCTCCTCAAATCAGCTCAGTTTTTTCCGCAGTCATTTCCTTGATGTTCGAATCTTGCATTCGTCCAACAGGATACTGACAGTTATTATCATCTCTATGTTCCAGTATAGTATCAGTTTTGAGTTAGATATTTGTAAATATTTAAACTAAATTTATTATTGTTCTGTCTGAACGAATGATATTCTCACTCACAATAATATATATAAATGACGAATAAATGATATTTTAAATATTGAATTGTGTCTTAGATCATTTGCTACTTTCTGATCTGAATCAATTGAAGTGCTAACCCATGCATTTACACTTTCATTATCATTAGTTGTACCCATCTTCTTTCCATCGTTTTCAAAAATATTATACTTCCTCTCATCTACAAATATAACAGAGTTCCAAAAAGTCTGGAGGCTTTTGAATGTAGGTTTTTTGTGAGTAGTAGTCGAGTTTTTGCTTGCTTCATTAATGAATGGTTTTTTTCTAGCTACTTCCTCATGAAAATTATACTTTATTAAATTGTTTCTATTAATTTTTGCATTGGCGAACTTGTCCAAACTCTGATGCATTATTGCCCTAGTTTAAGGACTGTAAGCAATATCCGTTCAACCAGGCAAACAATATTAACGATCTACCTTTCCTCTCTTTCAGTGAAACACCTTATAAGTTCTACGCGCGACTTGTTTTCAAGTAAATGTATTTTATTGTATTTAGAAGTAATGTTATAAACTCTATAGATTTTTTTATTTACATTTAATATTTCATCATTCCTCACGATTTATTTGAAATTCCATTGATGAATTATAAGTTTGCTACAGTTAACAGATATTTCAAAAGTTTGAGGTGATTAAACACTAAATTTTCAGCTTCAAATAAATTTTTAAATCTTTTAAACTAGAATTTTTTTTATGAAGAGTTAATCTGCCGAACTGGCTATTTATAACTCCTGTTCCCTCAATGCCCTAGTACTATTTTTGATCACTACTTGCAGTTACTATAATTTTATTATTAATGAACAATGTTAATTGTAGCTTTATTAACTTTATTTAGCCTCCAGTTAGGCAATGTAAGACAAAATTTGTTAAAATTGAACAATTGATTTTTCTTTAAAACATATTAGAAAAAATGTTTTGATCCACAATTTTATTTCTCACAATTTTAAGTCTTTTAAAAGATCAGTCTGCCTCATTTTAGTTGTTGTAACTTAAAAAATTAAATTTTGCAAAAGTTGAATAACTTTAGAAAATGGATATCAATTGTTCTGAGCTAAATTAATGAGCGGTAAAGTATCCGATTCCATAACAGATCTTCAACTTTTTATACAGCCTTAATGTTAAATTAATCAAAACACAATAATTATATGAAAATGTTAGAACTAATCTTAGAATAATTTGGGGTACCCAAATAAACGAAATATTTGGCAGGTCATAGTAGTGAACTCTTGAGCGGCATTGTTTCCATCGAGTCGTGGGTTCGAGTCCTGATTTCATTAAAGATCTACTGAATGTTCCGCCGACTGATGATCGTTAAATATGTTAAGGATTCAAGTTTTCCCGTTGGCTTGGTGTGGAAGTTTGGAGAGGGAAGTGCTAGCTCAGGTGTTTTCCTCATCACTTGATGGAGATCCAAAATTACAAGGTCCATCACCAATAACCCTTGTGTTGTTTCTAAGTATAGTGTTAACAAAAAAAAAAAAATAGTCAATCAGCTTTGTCGAAATATCAATTTTGTTCAGTTCCGATGAAAAGGAGGAAACTATGCAACATGATACTTAATTATAAGAAGTTAATATGGAAATTTTAAAATTAGGTTATAAATTGTTTTATAATGTTTAGAGTGTTTTCTCTTTTGAATGCATACTTTTTAAATTAATAGTGTATCTTTCCCTTGCAGTTGAAAGCTGTCCTCGTGGTTGGCTCAGTTTCAACTCTATTTGCATCATGATTAATAATGATACTAGACAATACCATTCCGCAACAATAGGGTGTACATTTGCTTATGGAGGCACACTTACTTCAGTGTCATCGGAAGAGATGTTGGAATTCCTAACCATCCACACCTATTCATGTAAGTAACGAACGTTTTTATTCAACAATGGAAGGGCAGCTTAAAAAGAACATGTGTTAGGAATCAGGTAACTCTGTAAAAATCCCAAAAATTCATCGCCATAAGTTATCTGGTTGTCTGTTATTTCGAATCCGATTAACATAAAGTAACATTTTATTTTCATTTCTGCTCAGTTTCTGGTGTATATAATAAATCCATGTCTTATTGACAGAGGCAACTCTCCACGGCAACAATCAAATTCTGATTTTTCAGCAAAAGGCTGTTAAATCAAAACCTATTTATTATTTATCTGTATTTGGCGCAGTTTAACAGAGATAGCACACAACGATAGTAACAATTTGACTTAAAAGCTCCATTTGTCTTCAAATACTGGAACTGTTTGAGCCATCGGTATACATTTATTTACAGGTAGCATACCTAACACGCGACCCATGGTTCATACAAGTATATGGCAACTACAAATATATTTGTGGTCTAATCTACAAAAGAGTGTGTTACAAAAATTTTACTAAGATAACTTTGCTTAATTTTTAACAATTCAACTATTTATAACTATTGCTAAAGTTGGTTAGTTGGTTTTATCAAAGTCGTACTAAAAACAACACGAGGGCTAATGGCAGAATACCCAAGGGAACCGAGCTCACACAAGAGGTTTAGAGCTACAAACCAGCCCCCCAACGATAGATAATCTCCCCCGCATTCAGCATTTATTGACAAAAGAACATATGATACTACATAATTTTGTATTAAAAGTAAATAAAGCTTACACTGCATTTACAGAGCAGAAAATGAATACGACAGGAATAAGAAAAAATATTAACAGTAGGAATTTTCTCGCAGAAATAAGTTGTATATAGCACAATACAAAAGCGTCCACAAACTCGTAAACAAAATGAAGTATTAAACACAAAAATATGTACATTTATACAAGGTATACAATTATAACTACGTAACAAGGAAAATTGAATTATTAAGAAATGTAATAAAAATTGAAACAAGAAATCTGTTGGGTAATTTCAGGAGCCGTACGAAAACAGGATTTAAGGTTGAAATGCGCAAGTAAGGATTTCCACACACGGACATTTCTGCCAAATAGGTTTTACCTCAACATAATAAGACAGTTTAAATGAAAATCCCTATTAAAAGGGCAAGAAAAAACGAGTGGTCAGCATCTCCAATAGAGCCACATGAACATAAATTTGTATTTTTCAAATTAAAACGATTTAAATAACAAATGAAGGGATCATGACCAGTTAAGAAGTGAGTAATAAAACATGAATTGGTATAAAAACTCAGACTTGGTCTCGGAATATGGGACCGAAACCGAATACAGGTATTAAATTTGACCACCAGACCTCCCAGTCAGAAAGAAAGAAAGGCTTATTTCTTGAAATCTTAACTATATAAGATCGAGGGGCAGGGACATTCCTTCCCTCACCATCAGGGACAGCGAGCTTTGCAAATGAATCTGCTGTTTCGTTATAATAATCTCCGACGACGTGGTTACCCAGTGTAAGTTGTAAAAGTCAGAATAAGTTGCTATTTTCTTCTTGATTTATTTCTGGTGTTCTGAATTAGTAATACTGACGATAAAATGTCGGTTTAAACTTATGAAAGACGACCCACATTACTACAAATTCGATAGCCGAAAGCTCGGTCTGGAAACGAATTCAGTTTAAACATGTATACAATATTTAGGACACTGCAATAGATGACACACGTGGCAAATCCAGTTTCGGATCCAATCTCCTGGATCTGTCGGCTTAAATCTCCCTCTCGGAAAGCCCCAAAAATTTGTTAAGAAAAGGAATTTGTTTTTCAGGATGAATAGATTTCAGTAAAGTATGAGTTGAGTGGGATATTATTAATCAGGTAAAAAAAGTTTAAATTATACTGCTTCCAAATTTGATTTGTAAGAAAATGAAATTTTAGAGCAAGATGAATACGGAGTATTCCAGAAATCACCTTCAAATCAGCAGTTAGAGATGTACTACAGACCTTGGTAATTTTTAAAAGGTAAATTCTCTGAATGAGTTTAATTTGATAATTTGAGGGGAGGTTAGATTCAGACTCCCACACCATAGACTAGGTCCCACAATAGATAAATACCTCTACCTGGGGGGGAGGAAGGGTGAACGATCACGATCCTTTTAGGTCTAGGTTGATGACCGAAAAGCAATGAAGTAGATTCAGGAGTTGCAAGATATGTGAATATGTCGGTTTCATGGAGTTAACCACCATTTCAGAAGCTTCTTTGAGGATTTGAGTATTAGTATGAAGTTGTCTGTTCTATTAGTTTTACTTTTCTTATCTCCACAGTTGCGCAAGAATGTTTCAAAATTAATTAGATTTTCATACATAAAGTTGTATTCCTCAGTAGTCGGATCGGCTGGAACAAGCTCCAAAATTAAGCTAGTTTCAGGGAAAAGCTCTCAAGAATATTTTCCATATTTCAATTCCAAAAACACAAGAACATCACTAACACTAACAGTCATATCTTTAATTAATTTCATAAGAAATTTAACACTTCCTCAGAAAATACAGCAGATAGTTGTAGCAGATGTAAATCTAAAACAATCCAGGAAATATAATGTTAAACACTCACAAAAATAAATAAATAAAAGTCAGTGAAGTCAGTATATGCAGTCAGTGACGGCAAACGGTAAGTAGGTGCTCGAATACGAGCACGGAGTGATTTGAGAAATCAAGCCAGAAACTTTAGCAGAGGCTTCGGTGAGCAAATACAAGAATTTACCAAAGGAAGGGGCAAATAAATGAAATGACCACACTGCTCAATGGCAGAGAAGGAAGTGAGACGAAGCGACGGATCTCGTAATTTTGAACCTCGGTCAAGTGACGAGGACAACATATGAGCTGGCACCTTCCTTTTCTAACTTCAATACCATGCAAATTCGAGGACTTTGGGCATCTACAGACTTAAGATGCATTAGACTCGGATATACGGCAGGTCTTTAGTGGCATCAAAGTTTGAACCTACGATTCGACGAAAACTGCTGGCCCCGAGTTTGCGAACATGACGGAACACTAGGCTATCGCAGCCACAACTATTGCTAACGAACCTTAACAATCTCCATTGAGCTAGACGTTTTGAATCGAAATCGCTATTCTCCCTATTACTAATAGCAATAAATATTTTAGCATCCGATTATAAAACAATATTTACCACACCATTAGTCATCTATTTCCTCTCGCAGTGTGTCTAACATTAAATATATCACGTTCTCAGAAAACAAGAAAATTTTAATCAGGTTACGCTTATCAGTGTGCGGCTATTCTGTATCCGGTAAACTAATGTTAAAGAAAAATATTGGATTTGTATTAGTTAATTAATTCTAAAAAGAATTAGATCCTTATGAAAACTGATTTCTTACAGAAAAAGATAGAAAAGGGCCTAAAATGCCTTTGATCCAAATTTCTTTCCAATTTCTGATCAATTATTCTAGAGATATTCCAAGAAACGGGTTTACATAAACTATTAGGTTCCCTATGTACTATATTATTTGACACAAAACGATTCACACATACACATACACACACATATACACACATACACACATATACACACATACACACACATATACACACATATACACACATACACGCACATATACACACATATACACACATATATATATTCTCTGCTTTCATAAAAAAATTCCATGGAACTTTAGTTTAAATTTCAAATTTTGTGGAATTTATACTGAAATTTGGGTTTCATTATGAATTCCATGTAATTTGGGTTTTATATATAGAAATTTTAACACAAGATGATCCAAATATGTAAAAGTAAATTGGGTCTTAGATGTTTTATCACAAGATGATCCACAAATATGTAAAAATTGTGGTACAATGATATTGATATTGTTTTCGTAACTGTTTTTAATAGTTCATACTTTTTTCATATTAATATTACTTTTTCAATTTTTCTTATGTTCTTAGAGTTGGAAAAATATTAATCGCTCGGTGTAAAAGACCAAAAAAAGTATTCGTTTGCTCTCTCAATTAAATTTGTCCTCTTTTTACTGATCCCTGCTTTCTTTCAGAAGTCACTATTCACCATATATCGAGAAACTTTCTAAAATCACTATAAGATACGTTCTTCCCTTTCTAGCGTTCGCACTCATTGTGAATGTTTGTTCCTGTTATTGAGATTGCAATCTAGTTAGTTTTTTGGAGCTACGATCATTACGAGAGAACATCGAAAAGTATTGGATACGACGTCAGTTTGAAAATCTCTCCTTTTATAATCAATCTTTCTGTTCCACATACATTTCTATTTGTTAAACTACAATATATGAGATGCAAGTATACCAATCACTGATATGAATCCTGCAATCCTATCCCATGCCATTAAGACAGCGATCTCACCATAATAATTGCGATTAAAGATCTTGACAGCATTTTTAAAAATGTTAGTTGATATTATTAACTCGTTCAGCGTTCATGCATAAATTCAAGTCTGGATGCTTCCATAGACTCACTAAAGGAACAAAACAGTTTGGGGTGTGCCATGTGCCTGGGTTATGAACCTAATTTCATCAAGTTACTATTATCTTCAACGATACTTCAGGCAGCAGACAATTCTTGGCACCCAACGTTTCTGATGGTATGAATGGTCATTTTCCTATTTAAGGAAAACATTTTCGTCTTGCGGAGAGTTTTTACCCCTCTTTTTATGCTGAAAAAGTTCGCAGGCATGCTGTGTAATGTATTCAGTAATTCATTGTAAATTTGTGATATTCGCTATTTCATCTTTTAGTCCCTCAACGCTTTGTCGGACCGCAGTTCATTTTTAAAAATAAATAAAATAAGCTATATAAAAAAGTAATATAATTTTTTTAAGTCGATTCCTACTTAGGTCAATAAAGAAATTTTTTTTATTTTAGTTACTTCTTATTAAGTAATTACAATTAATATAAATATGTATATGCATATGACAGAATCACAATATTAAGTGGCAAAATAAATTCATCCGGTAAATTAAATGGTTGGAATGCAGTTTAGCCCAACTACTCTTGGCGACAGGAATTATTTGGTGGTATTTTGGTCTGCTTCGTAGACTTAACGTTCACCTAAAAAAAAAAAAAAAAAAAAAACCCGCCAAGTTTGGTAATTTTTGAAATCACGCCTAGTGATTGGGCTAAACTGCAAGTTCACCAATTAAATTTAATTAATATTTGAAAAAACTGTAATAACATCAAGTGTTATCCACTACAAGTTTAAAAAATATATTTGAATTTGAGGGGATGAATAAAAAGTATTTTATTAACGATTGAAAATTTGAACAAGATATATGTAGGGAGAGTGTGAACTAATAGTAGAAACTTAAAAATGAAGCTAAAAATAAAATGCTGCGCAATCTCGTTGCTTTTATGTCATCAGACAGGTTGTATTAAAGATTCATTATGTTTTTTCCTCCACTTGCACTAGTAAAAAAATTCTAATTTATTCTTGAAGCAAGACATCTATTCATGCATTTCAGGCAGTTTAAATTATTCACTTTCTTTTCAGTAATATTGGTAAAAGTTTGTCATCTAAGATTATACTGGTATTACTTCGTTCGAGACACGTATTGCTCTTTGGGGAATTTGCTCACTTGGAATAAGAAAGGTAAACTGGTGATCTAAAGTTTATTGAAATTGGATATATATATATATATATATATATATAT
>BMAW01059855.1:125325-198190 GCA_019974015.1 Nephila pilipes | reverse complement strand
ATATATATATATATATATATATATATACTATTATTACAGTGCTATTTTGTATCTGCCTGTGTTGTTGGTTTTGTTCCTGATTGAGCTGAATCCTGTTAATCTGAACAAGTTCTGGTACATGGGTTTGTCTTGTCCTGCATATTTGTGAATAAATAAAAAACATCATTTTTCTTTATCCTCCTTTTTGGAATGTTTTCACCGTGCACTCGAGGAAAGAGTTTGTATTACTAGTTTCAGAAATGGGATCCCGGAGTGAATATGTAGAGGATTGCTTCGAAGAGTTAATCTTTGACAGCAGAAACGAATTCTGGGCATGAGGAGATAAAAGCAGGAAAAGAATTCTTTGTGAAGAAAATAGAAGACATACATGAACGCTTGCTGTAGAAAATGGAGGCTGGACTGGAGGAAATGGAAGCCACACTAGCAGAAATGACGAATGGAATCAAGCAATGGCGGAAAGAACTGAGAAGTGATATGATTGGAAATGAGAAAGGAATTACTGAGGAAGCACAAAGTTCAGAAGAAGACCTGGGGAGTAGAGTACGAAGTTCAAATTAAGATCGAGGGTGTAGAGAATCCAAATATTCTAGGAGATTTCTAGAACTAGCCAATCAAAGTTGTCATTCATAGAGCTTATACAAAGATTTTCTGAGACAAATCACTAAAGATACTGGAAATATAGCTGGATTGAGAAATGTGGAACCTAATGAACAAATTTTGAATGATGCTGGAATGGACAAGATCAACTTCCGTTGTGTGGTTTTGGTCGGAGGTTCTACTCGATTCTCCAAGGTTCAGAAGACGCTTCGTGACTTCTTCAACGGAAAATAAATGCGTATACCAAATACTCCCGATGAAGTAATTGCACATGATGCTGGAGTTCCAACTATTGTGTTAACAGAAGACACTGTTTTGGAAATCGAAGATATGCATTTAGTTAATGTTGCTCCGCTATCCCTTGAAAATGGAACTGCTGGTGGAATCATGACCAAGATAACTGAGAGAATATCCTTACAATACCTCCCAGATATTTATCACATATTCTGATGATCAGCCTTCAGTTTATATCAAAGTGTGCGGTGACCGGAGGGATGACCGAGTGATGTACCTTCCTCGTCAGGCGAATATACTAACTAGTGGCTTAGAGTCACTTTCAAAAAGCGTACTTACGGTTGCCAGAAAGCAATTTTTTTCGTTGACCTTCTGCAGAAAAAGTCAAAGTCAACCGACTTCTATTTTCGGATATCTATAAAAATTTAGAGTCTTAAAATGTGGGAAAAGAGATTCCGGAATAGTAACTCCTAACACCATCAAATGATATTATAAAGGATGATGTATGAAACAATGATGGTCTAAAAATACTCGCATTAAAATTAGGAAAAGCGGTATTAGAAACGTGAGATGAGAATGAGGTAACTAACTGTTGATATTGTCCACTGACCACGTTTCCTTTTTCTAAGATGTTCATGAGTATGACACTCTTCGTTTGCTAAAATTCATCACCATAACCTTTTTGACCCATGAGACTATATTCGCTTTTTTTGGATGTCTGCGGTAGTGGATTGAGTCGCGAGCTCATGGATGGCGTTGTTTCAGTCGAGGGTTCGAGACCTGATGCCTCTAAAGACCTGTCGTGTAGCCGGAGCTGTTGCATGTTAAATCTGCCAAGGTTGTAAATTCTCTCACTAGTATAAAATAAAATGGAAATTATGGAGGGGAGGTGCTAGCTCAGGTGCCATCCTCGTCATCTGAAAGAGGCTCAAAATTACGAGGTTCGTCAGCAATAGCGGTTTCAAAGCGTGATGTTGATAAGCAACCAATCAATCAAAATAGCCTTCTTTAGATCTGATTCACCTGAAGCTCGTTAATGTTTTGATTGCCACATGGTTCTCGATGTGTAATGATGAGTCCAGATCTTACCGACGGAGACAATACGATGCAAAATAACGTCTACCATTCAACAAGGCACCAATTATATTTTGATTTGAGCCTCATTTTGAATTCGCTCTAAATGACAGTGAAATCAAAACAAACCTGTGAATGAATATCATATTTATTTTGGGCCGTTTAACAGATGGCAGCACACTAAAGTAAGACCAAATTGCCTTGTTTTAGAAACACCAGCTGTTTTTAAAAACAGAAACTTTTTGACCATTTTCATTAATATATTGTTATTTATGTTTTCAAAATGTTAATGAAGAATGATTATGGTGAGTGAGATCCCAATTTAAATGTTGATCGCCATTAATCTTGGATCAAAAGTACGCGGAGTATCGGCTAAATCCAGTGACCTTTTCAATAGCATAGAAATAGACACTTCCAGAATTATCAGTAATTAATTCATATTTTTCATCAGATGTTATAAAAATATCTTTGTTAAGAATTTTTTCAACCATCATTCTTCTAATATTCTAACAATCGTATTTATATCATTCGGAATGTCTCAGATTTATTATTAGCTTCTGGCAGCATTTTGAAGGTAGTACAAAAATGCAGTAATGAGTCGGTATTGGTTACGTATGCAATCAGAGTTTGATAAGATAAAAAAAAAGACATAAAAATGTTGAGTCAAACGCTTTTAATTTTTATCTTGTTTAGGAAACGGAAGTTATGAAGCATTTGGAATGTGCAACTTCCTGTTAAAAATGTGGTTCTTTTTCAATTCTCTTTTCAACAAAATTAAAACGTACAGTGATCAAGAATATTATAGGACCCTTTTAGCAATTTCCACAACTCTCATCGCAGGAGGGTAAGATTATTAACACTGTTAATGGCTCACAAGGAACTATTAAGTTAAGGGTGGTGGATTTATTAATAAACTAAATTAACATTGGTAATTAATTTTTTAAAAAAATTATCATTAGTAAATCCTATTTTCTTCAGAATAATTAATAAATATGTTACAGATTATGTGAAATGTATCCTTTGTAGAAAAAGTATTTAATTCTGATGTGCCTGGAACTGCTAACTAACCTATTAAGTATATTTTCCATGAATCCTCGTAACAGGCAGAGCATAAAAAAGACAACAAAGAACAACAGAAAGAGTGTAACCAACAAAGAACAAAAAGAGTTTGAGATGTTAGTTTATTAAATCAGTGCGCATCTGGGGGAGAAATATTATTACAAATTTTGATTGCGAATTTGAAAGCGAGTATCATAGAGAGCCGGGTTCGAGTATATATAGACAGTAGCTTACATCGTTCTTTTTTTATATACTCAAAAGAACAATCCAAAAACTGAGGATTGTATCTGCTGTGAACAAAACTTTGATTCACTCCTTGTTTGGAGGAATAATAAGTAATAAAAGAAGAATCATTTTTATAATATCAGTCTAAAATTCTTTAAGGCACCTTCTAAGGGCCATTTTGATTTCCTGAACGTAATATTAATATTATGGAATTTCTACTACCATTCTCAAACGTAAACTATTTTATCGATTTAAATGCAAATATTTGTATCCAAAAGAGCAAAAAATAATGAAGTTTTTTGTGCGATATTATATTTCCTCTCCGATTTTTGAAAATATTTTGAAATATTTCTAAAGACTGGAAAACCTACGGAAAAAATGCAATTCATCAAAAACCATCATAGTTTTTTTTTTCTTTCGAATGCATTTTTTTGCATTCTAATAGATAAAATCCAATTTTGAAGAGGAAAGTTGAAATTCCATAGGATTAACATCACTTTCACGAAATAAAAATGGCTAGTAGGCGGGAGACTTAATTGGTGAGTTCTTCGTCATCCAAGCATTGCTCCAATAAGTAATATGCAGGATAAAGCGTCTCATGAAAAATGGGGTTTGTAATAAAGAATTAAAAGAAAATAAGGTATCATTAACTATATCATTTGGATATAGTTGTCCTGACATCGAAATACTGATAGGGCAGATTGTGATCAGTTGCTTACGAGAAACATGCGCATCTTAAATGTGGTTCGGTTAACTGTGAAGCTTATTTGGGTTGGATCATTATGGGAAGAGTGCCTAAGAAAAAATTAAATAATACTATAGACCATCCTGCCACATCTTTGTTTGTAAATAGAGATTAGAGGCTGATTCATGGAAATTCGACATTCTAAAAATACGAGATTTAGTCGATATAAGATCTAGATCGAGAAAGCTGCACTACAACAAGTTCTTAAGACTATGATTACAGATGAAAAAAGGTCAATATATAGTTACTTTACCTTGATTAGAACAACAAGAAACTTTACTTGAAAATAGAGAAATAGTTGGACGCAGGTGTGTCTTTTCTATTCAAAATTTTATAAAAGATGGAAGCTTCTCCAAATATGACACTGTTCTCTAAGAATGATTAGAAAAGAGGAAAAAATATTTAAGGAAGGGCCTGAAGATTCATTTCCAACCTCACTGAGGTGTCTTTAAAAAGAGCTCTCCAACAATAGTGCATCCAATTTTTGACGCTTATAGTAAAGCTAAATACTCTGTCTCATCCAATGACTGTCTAGACCAAATAATATAGAGCTATTACAGATATTTCATGAGATTTTGAAAAAATAAGATTTAAGATTTCTACCGTCGAAGAAGACTTAGACTTTCTGCAGTCAGTAGATTATGGAAAAGGAAGACTTAAAACATATATAAGGATAGTCTTCAGTCTTACTTGTAATTGCTTTTTACTTACTAAGACTCATAATTTCCATTTGAAAAAAAATTTAAATTGTTACTTCACTATGAAGTGTTACTACTAGAAATAACTTTTACAAGTTATTATAGAAACTAAACACATCCTAGGTACTGAAAAAAATGATTCATGAGACAGGAAACACACCACTCTGAGAAAAAAATGTTGAGGATACAGTAAAATCAACACTCTCATTCTTAAATTGTCATGGGATAAAAATATAGTCCTCCTTTGTTATGTGGAAATTGTAAATTTCGAATAAGAACTTGTCACACACACACACGCACACATGGAAACATTCTATGTTATAGGCAGTCGACAGTGTTTTTGTTCCATTAAGGATTTTGTGTCTTGTAATACCTTGCCTGATACTTCTAGTACAAGAGATTTGGTTTTTAAAAATAGCTTGGGATGAAATTCGTTCCAAAATTGTGTTTCAGTATGGCACAAAGATTTACCCTCGCTATAATAATTAAAGATTCAAGGTACGTTCGAGGTAATGGCTATCTGGAAGAACTAAATCTTCTGGCCCTTTGTAACTCTAGTAAATCGGTTTATAGCACCGTTGTATTTCTTCATAAGGAAAGCTGAGATGGTGTCGAAGTACATTTGATTCTAGTTAAAAATAGAGTGACTTCTTTGATAGACATGATGATTCCTTGGTTAAAAGTATTGAGCTGTTACATTGGAGTTCTCCTTACTGCGGCTGTAAAAAGGAAAATGTATGTAGTAGATGTTTCAATCACACACTGAATATATTCTTCAACTATTTTATATTAAATGAGAAATGAAGAGAATTGAGGTACATTTGTAAACAAAACTGAGTCAGAAACATTTCTGCAATGGAGCCACGGAAGCACATTCTAGAATGTTACAATATCACTGATCTCTTCCTAAGAAGCTGTTAAAAAATGTTACTTAGATCTAGATGGTAGTAGGATCAAGATTGGTTGCGGTAATCTAAAGAGAACTGCCTTATCTCTGAAATTACAGTTGATGATTAAAAAAAGAGATATCAGTTTTAGTCAGTGCCCTTTGCTCAGGGAGAGAATGATATTTGCATTTTTTTCGATATAATCTCACAATTACTAGCTTGGATGTTACGCTTTGCTTAATTTCGAAACATTCCGGAAGCAGAGTTAAAGAAGATTTACTCGTACCGTTCATGAGATTGAAATTGTTGAATGATGACAAAATTATTCAGCGAAAAAATTTATTGAAGAAACTTCGAAGTCTAAGTTAAAAACTCTTTGAGTTTACATTAACGACGAAGGAATTATTTGAATTAAAACAGAAACTATCAGAAGAGAAGACGACGAGAGTTTCACTTATCCAATATCCTAATTTTAAGATTATGAATTGGTGGAAAAATTATCGAACATCACATAAATTTATCACTAGGCGGAGTTCTTTTCGCCGGTATTCGTCAACCCTTTTGAATTTTAAGAGAAAGAATAACAGTCCAGAAATACACTCATGGACAAAAAAATTAGCGCACCAAGAAATAATTGCGGGATCGTAACGAAACTTGGCATGAAGGTACATGTCGGGGAGATATGCAAATGATAAGAAATGCAGCGTGATTGCACATTACGTATAGCTGGTAGAGGTCGTTTAACGTCATTCTACGTGGAGTATAAAACAGGTAACCAAAGTTTGTTTGAGTGGGCTGAATCGTTTACAAAAGAAGAGCTGAAGTAGACATGCCATTACACCGTTTTCGAAGACAATATGAGCAGCTGTCGCAGTTTGAGAGGGGGAGAATCATCGGCATGCTGGAAACTGGGTGGTCAGCTAGGCGAGTAGCTCGTCAATTAGGTCGCTCTGATTGTGTTATGAGGAGGTGTTGGGACCAGTGGATCGGGATATGTATTAACACGAAGACCCGGCTCAGAATGCCCTTGACAGACCAGTCGTCGAGAAGACCGCCACATCGTAAGAAATGCACGCGTACAGCCAACTGCTTCGTCGGCCACCATCAAGGCATAGGTAGCACCTTCACTAGGGACTCCTGTGTCTTCTAGAACCATACGAAGGCGCCTGGCTGAAGGACATTTGGGATCGTGACACCCATTACGAGTGCTGCCCTTGACGCCTCCGTTTGGAGTGGTGCCGCGCAAGTTGAAACTGAACTGCAGCGGAATGGAACCAGATCGTCTTTAGCGACGAATCCAGATTCAATCTCAGCAGTGATGACAATCGTGTTCGTGTGTGGAGATCCTGTGGTGAATGCCTCAATCCTGCCTTTGCTTTACAGCAACACACCGCTCCCACAGCTGGTATGGTGTACCATTGCCTACAATACACGGTCACCCTTAGTATTGATCCGTGGCACCATGACAGCCCAGTGGTATATCCATGACATCTTGCAACCACATGTGTTGCCACTCATGCAACGGCTTCCAGGATCCATTTTTCAACAAGACAATGCTCGGCCTCACACAGCAAGGGTGTCACAAGACTGTCTCCACACTGTTACTACCCTTCCTTGGCCTGCCCAATCCCCAGATTTGTCTCCAATCGAACATATCGGGGATCATTTGGGATGGTGAGTTGGGCATCCCATGAGTTTTGAATGAACTAGAGGCAAGGTTACAGCAAATATGGAACGAAATATCTCAAGATATCATACAGAACTTGTATGCCTCAATGCCCGATCATATCGCATCGTGCATTCGTGCTACAGGCGGTTCAACAGGGTATTAAATCCTCCATTCTTTTGCCTTTTTCTCTGAAATAAATGATCCTTTTTCTTTGATTTTCTAATCATTTACTTACATCAAAGTAGCCATTACGTATGTAAAATTTCGTTTCATTTTGACGACTCCTTCTTGGTGCGCTAATTTTTTTTTGTCAATGAGTGTAATAGCTAAATGCATTCGATGTAAGATATATAAGACACTGAAATATTAGAATCTCTATTATCTCTATTAACTGAAAACATAGTTTAGGGTGAGTTAGTTTTTGAGGTAACTGGAAAAGACTTGCGCAGAGGCACAGAGGGGATATGGCCTTTGAATTACTATACGTAAAGATTGTTGTACCCTGAAGTTTTTAAACTGAAACTTTTTTAATTTGAATTTTTCTTATTTTTCAGAAAAAAAATAATACTGAAAGTTTTGTACTTTATATAAGAATTGTTTGCCTTGAAAATAAACAAGTTTAAAAATTTAAAATTAATTTTGAGATATGAGTTGAAATTGGAAAACATCGAACACACACATGAAATATTTCTCTCTACGTTCCTGAATTTGGAAGGACCTCTTCATTTGAGAAAGAGTAAAAAGAGCTGGATATTATTACACTAAGGAACATTGAAATTAGAGCACCAAGAAAAAAGCTTTCGATTGAAATGAAATTTAATACATATAATGATACAGATGAGAGATTCACATGTACCCGAAATGAAGACAATTAATGGAATATAGTGTGTATTATTAGACAAATATATTGTACCCTTAGTAGCGCGTCGAACCACCTTCTGTTGCAATTTATGCCGCATCTCGTCCGACATTTAGCTCATTAGATGTCGGCTTTTGTCCTGAGGCAGATGGGTCCATAAATCTTGAATATCCTCCTCCTATTCATGTACAGAATGTCACGGCGGCATCTGGCTTTTTAACTGGTTCCAGAAATTATCAAAAAAAAAAAAAAAAAGTTTTTTTGGCGAGCGGGCCATTTATGAAAGAGTCAGAATAAGACGTAGAAAGTTCTTGGGTTATCTGCCTCAAGTGCTGTATGCGGACGAGCATTACCGTTGAAAAATTGACCCTGGTAGACCATTTAGGATATCGATCCCACGTGGGGTTGAAGAATGTCATCAACATAATGCTGCCCTTTCAGGTTCCGCATTGGATCGGCTATAATAGGCTATAGTACACCAAACAATTACGCCTTCTGTGCGGGCAGTGTGTCGCGCGACAGCATGGGGGGGCATTGTACTGTACACTAAGGTGTCTCCCCACCCGTAAGCGGTTATCTGTCCCTAAAACGAACCGAAATTCATCTCTAAACACCACATTTCGCCAAACTGTAGCATTCCACGTTGCTCAGACTTGGCACCACTGTAGACGGAGTCGCTGATGTTTCAGTGTTAAAGGCAGTGCAGGGAAAATGCCTTGGATTTTAAATTCACTTCCGCAAGGCGCCTGGAGAGGATTTATGGAACAACTGCTAGTCCTAAATAAGATTGTATCATGGAACGAGTCAAACTCACGAGCACTTACTGCACGAACTTTCGATCCTTTTACTGCGTCATTTTCCTGATCGCTTAAGACCCGGTTCTCCACATATGGCTTCATCTCTTGTCCATTGCTCTAAACGTTCTGCCGCCACACTCCAGACGATCAACTTGGCGAGCGATGCAGAGTATCGACTAGTCTGCGGTTTTCATGCCGATGATCAGGCCCCTTTGAAACTCTCTGAACTGTGCAAAATACTTTCCCCCATGTCTACCTGGTATTCTTCGCTAACTTAAGTCGTCTTAGAGTCAATATATGTGTGATCGTTACTCCTTTGAATCTTTAAACTATACTTCAGTTTATAAGGGACCCACTTTCGGATAGCAGCGTCACTGTAGGGTGTGTGGTCATGAGTATTGGAACCAAACTTAGCTCCGGACAACATTAAACTACTTTTCAAAATTTGGCGATTGTAGCTCACTTCCTTCTAAGTGCACTATTTTCAGTGTTCCTGAGTGTATTTACCTGCGCCATGTTCAGAACTGTACACCTTTAAATGACAGAAGTGCCTTCTTATTCGGGTTGAGAAGATTAATAGCAAGATTTGAGGAGCCCAAGTAGATGTACAGCGATAATGGAACCAACTTTGTTGGATTCCCTGGATTGGGTGATGATATTTCGTGAAAGTTCTGTTTGGAAGATCCAATGGCAAATCAACCTTTCCACAACCGCATGCCGGGCAATAGCAATGCCTTATAATTTAAATGATGAAAAGCTGTTAAAGAGAACATTAGGTGGAGCTTCCTTAAAATATGAAGATATATCATTCTTTGTGCGATATGAGGTATCATTTAATTTTTGACCTTTGAATTAGTATTTGTTTGAAGACTCTAATGTCTTAATGCCTCTAGCACCATTTGTGCTTTTCCTAGTTGTTAGGATGATCGTAGAACCCGATATATTTCATACAGAAAATAAATCAACAACAATAAGAGATGCAGATATCAACAAAAAATGACAGAATAGCTTAGAAAAATATTTAGGGATGAGCATTTAAGAAGTTTAGCTGAAAAACACCCTAAATAAGTTCAATCCAAAGCATGTAAACATCAATGGCGTAGTACTTATCAACAGCGACAACAGAAAAAGAACAAACTGGCCGCTGAAGAAAGCTATGTCTTCCTAAGAAAGGATGATGAGTTTCGAGTACTAAGATAACTGATGAAAAGTAGATATGTCATGATCAATGATTATATCCTTTTGAGATAACTAGGCTGGATGAGGGTTTCAAATATCTCAAAAACTAAAACTTAACACCTCTTGTGAAAAAGTTATATCTCCCAAAGTTGATTGTATCTCTGAAAATAATAAGGAGATTACTTCCAAAAAGTCTTATTTTGCTGTAAAAACCCAATATGGAAGAAATATTATTAGGCCTTCACGTTATAAATACTGTTATTTATATTCTTTTATGCCTATTTGTTAACGTATATTTGTAATTTTTCCTTATCATATGTTTAAATTTTGGTTTTGAATTCCTTTAAAAGGTAGAAGGATGCTACGAATATTTAATTTATTTAATATTTTAAGCATTTATGAATTTTTAGTTTTTGAGGATTGACAATGAGGAATAAAAAACATTGTAGTACAAATGATGGAGTGCCGGTACGAATGATCGCATTTGGTAATAATAACCTATCTTTTGTTGAAAAATATTAAATTAGGTTGAACTGTTGGAAAACTCTTCTAAATGATACAAAATTTAGAGAATTTTCTCAAAACAAATGCTTTCTTTAATACACAAATTTCTCACATCCGCCATTTTGGAAGGAAATTTTATTTTAAAATATCAGACGATAATTTTACTTCAAAAACTAAGATGTCATGAATTTTTTCCACAAAATATTTGTAATTTTTAAATACTGTGTCGAAATAGTTCTAAGAATATGTAAAAACCCTTCTGTTCACATGAAGAAACTTCCGGCTTCATAATAGGAAAAGAAGGAGACAGAAGGTGGAAGAAATAATCTGAGTCTCGAGATCAAACGGCTGCCTCATAAACTGTTTTAGAATTCAAAATAATTTGATGCTTTTTTCAGATACACACATTTCTTGTATCCCTGATTACATATAAATCAAGATAATATGTTATCAATAGGTAAAAAAAAATCTTAATTTCTTTGAGGAGGTTCTTCAATCTCATAATAATTTTAAGAGAATTTTTGTAATGTTATAAATTTTTTTCTGAAAAAGTTCAGTAATGATGAAAGGAGATCACAGAGGGTGACAGGAACAAAATATTTACTTTATATATAAGGTTAGATGAATGCCTTAAGATTTCTCTTAAATATCATCTCTCGTCATATTTATTTTCTAGATAGAAATAGCAATTTTTGGGTCGGAATTGACACTAGGAGTGACACACCCAAGTGGTACGATGGTGTGCCTGTAGAAAATCAACCATGGGTCCAAGTGAATCAGCCGGTTCGATTTAGTTGTTTCATATACAATGGCGCTGTAAGTAACTTTATCATTTTCTTAATAATGAGGTAATGGATGAAATTTTTAGAGATATTTATGCATTTATTATGAACGCAATAAAATGTTATTTTTATATTTTACATTATTCATTCATTTTGTAATAGTATATATATATATATATATATATATATAATTCATTTCATTATTTTTTGTTGATTTTCTTGCCACAAAGGGGTCGGATTGATATCGGGGTGTCGGCAGATAAAAATTTTACATGAATAATAAAATGATAAATGTTAGATGGGATTAAATAATCTTTTAGGAAATGAGGATATCTCTTGGTCTTCGAATGTTACTGTTAATAATGGGGAGGAAGGTTCTAACATTCTGTATCTTGGACGGATTGATTTTTAATAGTATCTAGGTTATTGAAGAATTTTGTAGTAATTTTTTGAATAAATCTTTTTATTGTATGGACTTTTATCTCTGATCTGAGGTCCTCATTCCTCATAATTCTGCGCTCTGTAGATCATTCTAATTATTTAATTTTGCAGGACTTCAAGCTTATTTATTTGAGTCAGTGCGGCTTGCCCCCAAATCGAACATGTACAAATTATAGTGGGACGCAGAATATGAGTATATATAAGCAACTTGTTATTTATACTTAATGTGGAGTTTCGATGTAATAGGAGAGCCATTTTGTTCGCGACAGGTCGAAACTTTGTCTGTACCTGTGTGATATGTAGCTCGAAAGTGAGTTGATGTTCTAGAACGTGACTAAGATAATTATTTGGCATTTTGAGAGCAGTGGAACTTTTTAATTTTAAAGAACTATGTCTATAAGTTTAATTTTTGGGCATTCTTTGAAGAATACGGTCTTGGTTTTGGGAACAATCAATTTAATTTAATTTTCAATTTCGAAAACCAATCTTCTAGTGTTGTGAGGTGTCTGTTTAGGTCTGGACATAGGAATTTCAGACTTTTATGACTTTCAAATGGTGTCGTGTCGTCTGCAAAAATGTAGATAATTGTGCTGGCGTGTTTTGGAATGTCGTTCTCGTAACTTAAAAATAAATAAGGTCCTAAATGTGATCCTTGAGTTATTTCTGCAAGAATTGATCGAGGAATGAATATGTATTATTTACTCTGATAGAGAATTTTCTGTCAGCTAGATAAGAATTGAAAAGGCCTCTTAGATATGGCGGGGTTCTGATTTATATCAATTTGTAGAGTAGGCTAATGTGCCATACCGGGTCAAATGCATTTTGCATGTCCAGGAAAACTGCCCCAGTAAGTTTTCTGACCTTTAAACCAGAAAGGATTTGCTTCACTACTCTGAGTAGGTGGTACAATGTGACATAAAGCCGTGCAGCTCCAGAATTTTGATTTTGTTCCTTATTAGGAGGTCGAGTAGCCTGATAAGCATGACTTTTTCAGCTATTTTTCCGAGAATGGGTAATAGAGAAATCGGCTGCTAATTTTCGGGGTTCATTGGATTCTTTTCTGGTTTCAAGATAGGTACGACTGAAGCAATTTTCCATTGCTGCGGGAAGTGACCTAATACTAAAATATTTTTAATGATCTTATCCAATTACAGAATAATTTTTGTTGGGAGGTTTTTAGGCATTTTATTAATGATTTCACCCTTACTTCGTAATTTTGATAATTTTAGCTTTTCGAAATGATTAATCAGATCAGATGGTGATGGATTTATGGGTGGGATAATTTCGTTGAAATTATTTTCATTAGCTGGGTAGTTGTGAATGACATGTGTAACAGTCCTATCATTTAGTGGTGCTTGGATGTCGCTTAATTTGACCCTCTCGCTCAAGAATTATGAAAAAAGCAAAGAAAAAAATCTCTATGTGAATTTAAATTCTTCTTTTAAATTCTGTAGAAAAAAATCATTTGTTCAGCTTGATTCCTTTAAGGGAAATTTGAGAAGCCTCATATGAGGCTAGTAGGTTTAAAAGGTTGCAATCATACATATTCAGAAAAATGAAAGGAAACAGACAGGTGACAAATTTAAGCTAATTCTTATATTTCTTTTATTGTTCTTCAGAATATTTTAGCTACTATTACTTAATACAATGAAATTACAGATATATTAGAAAAATTATCTATGTTTTGAGAGCTATGAGGGAGACTGATCAATGAAAATAACTAGTGAGAATCAGGTGAATGGTGGAGGTAGTGAGTGCACCAAATTGCGTTTCAGTGAGTGGAGCAAAATTTTCCAGGTTGTTTTACTCCAAGAAATTTTTTAATTTAATTCCTCTCGGGTAAGTTTTCCTGCATCCCCAGATAGGATATACTTTGCATTAAGATCCTCGCAAATTATGGAAGATTTTCCTATAAGTAGGATAGTTTCTAAATTTGGGGGAAGTGACGAAACTAAAGATGCGGGTAGCATATAAATTGATGTAATAAAAATAGTATTTCCTCTAGTTGCGGTGAGTCCAATGATCGTTGCCGCTGCTGAATCAAGGTGAGGAGTTGGGATATGATGGTGGGGGAGGGAATTCTTAATTAGAATAGCAGTGCCACCATGTTGGTAGTTCCTGCTATCTGACAGTAGTCTGTCGTGTCAATATGTTAGGTAATTTGAGCTCTCAAATGTTTGCCCTGGTCTCAGATATGTTTCTTGAATTAAAATAATATCGTTACTGTGCTTATCTATAAATTCTCGAAATTCAGCTGGATGAGATCTTGCTCCACCTGCGTTGATCGCAATTAAAGTTAGTCCAAGAAGCTTTTAAGGACTCCATTTTAGTTATCTGTGGAGGCAGCTAGACCCTGAAAGAATATGTTCAATTTGTCAATGCTGTCAGTAGTAATTTTCATCTTTTTTGCAAGTGTCTATAAAGTTTGGAAGCAGTTTAAATAGGTTTTATATTTCTTTTATTGCATCAATGAAGGTGAAATCTTATTGTTCGGAGAAGTTCTTTTTGATCATTTGTATTAGCAATAATGCTTCTAGGAGCTTTCAAAACTGTTCTGCTGTCTCCATAGTATTAAGTGCCGCCCTCTGTTGTAAAAGATTGTTATTAGCTGCTTGAGCATTAGTTACATTTTCAACTTCCTTATTTCAATTCTTGGTAATCATCGTATTTCCCCCTTATTAGGTTTTGCGTAGGAAGGGCAACCTTCCCATGAGATTATATGGCTAAAGTTATGCAATTTATGCATTGAGGGGGGCGAGGTACTTCCACTATACTAGTTGTACAGAGCAGCAGAAGTAAATAACTCTCTTATAAAAGAGAAATTAAATGCTTCCTTTTGCTTAATTTTCCTTATTACCTTTGATTTCAAAGTGATAACTTCTTGGATGCTTTTAAATATTTCTATTTTGCTTTAATCCCCCCCCCCCATTTTTTATATTTATGTTTTGACAGCTAACATGATGTTTGAAAATATGACGTCGTAAAGTAATAAGCACTCTCTTCTAGACATTCAAACTAAAAGGAGAAAGTATTGTGTCTGTCTCTCCACACGCAATAGAAGATAGTTTCTTCCTCTCGTATTTTCATTCAAAAGATAATCATGCGATTTAACCTCTGTCACCCTTTTCTTAGTTTCTCAGTAGGGAAGGGAGATTAAGAAATGTCTGGTTTGTGGTCAGCACTCATAGCTTTATTCTCACTGAACATCCAAAAAGATTTCTATCTTTCATGGATAGATTAAATTGTCCCTCCATACCGTTCAAGTATTGAAAAGTTCTCCCAAAACTACAAATAAACTAGCTGTTTCATTGATTCAGTAAATAGTCATTCTAGATAACTTTTTTTTACCCTTCCCTTTTCACTTTTTCTAATTTCAAATAATCCGTTTCTACGATTTTTTATATATATATATATATATTTAACCCAGTCGCTTGATTTATAAAAGGTCGATGATGTTAATGATTGGAAATGACAAATGGTCCACAATGTTAGTGTCAGTCTCTCTCTCTCTCTCGTCTTTTCATTGAATATATTCTAATGTTAATGTCTACTCAAACCAAATTGATATGACGCATGTCAGTATATGAGATTACATTTAATGAAATAATTATTAAAATTTTGTTGAAAGTTTTGTGCCTAATTTTAATTAAAAGAAAAGTAAATATGAAAGAAAATTTATAACAAGGCATACACTGTTAGTAGGAATCGGAACTTTGTAATCTAAAGACACACACACACACACACACACACACACTCACTTTTGTACACGATTATTTTGTTTGGATTACTCTTATTTTGAAAACAAACGCTAAAATTCACTGGCGCTACTCAATTTTTTCTCTTTATCTATAACAAATACTTACAAAAATTTAAGTCAATGGCAATTTTTTTTGTAGCAGGTAATTATGTTACAGTATCATTATCGTCACTTATATACATCAAATATTCACGAAAGAAAGTAATGAACCACAAAATGTATCAACAAAAGAATGAATGGTATGCATGTCAAATATTTGAATTGAAAGACAAAAGCTTTCTATTTTATTTCCAAATCAAAGGCAAAGAAACTTTAGAAAGGAAGCAAGAAGCATATAGTTTCAAATGTCGTTCCCTTTATCAAACCTTGGCTCAGGATTCTGAAGTCCTTCTTTAAAAAGCGCTTTATGTTTAAAGCTATAATATGACATTAATGAAAAAAAAATCTTGAATCTATCATATTTTCTAATAATATCTAGTACTAGTAAATACTAGGAAAAGGGAAAATACTAGTAAATAGAAAATAATAATTTCTAATACTAGTAAAAAGAAAAAAAAAGCAGACATAAAATTTGGTTAATAATTTTAAGAACCTTATGAGAAAGCAGTATTCTAAGATACTTCATATAATCTTAACCAGCATCTAAATTTAAAAACTAATGACATCAATATAGAATTATAAATAAGTTTATATCGAGCACATGTGTGTCTAGTTTTCCTGGGACAGCCAAATAAGGGGCACTTGGCGGCATATTTCCTCTCAGTTTTAGCCGGATAATGCTCACCACTATCTCTTCTCATTTCAGCAGGAGCATGCAATTTTGTTGGTGGATTCCACAAAGAACTTGGTCTGCCTTTCTTTTTGCTCTGGGTCGAGGTACCTTTATAAATAAGTGAACTCACAATGGATGATTTAAATTCTAATAAATCCATGGATTCATTTTCAGGATTTAATTTCATAGGATTAAACAATTTACGACGCAAACATTTAGCATTGGGTGAAAAATTACGAAGTACCACCATTTATGCCGTTGTTTATGCCTATCTAGATCCAATAATGAATCCAAGAAATCTACTCCACCCACTTTTTTATTACACATTTCGATGAAAGCAAGTCTTGGAATATCGATAATACGCTTTTCTTTGCTGCTCCAGCGTTTCACAGATCCTACAGGACTTTCTCTAAGAAATGTCCAGGCTACATGAGCAGTTGATTAACCAAATCACCTTGTTATTATTATGCTTTTCTTACTTGTGGTAATGGAAAATCTGCCTCTTGGATCACGTTTCCTTTCATTGATGTTTCAATTCATTTGTAGCTTCTTGTAATCTATTAGTACTTATCGTTTTTGCTGAAATTTTTTTCCATTCCACAAGTTTCATCAAAAGAGGAATTACTATGAATAAATTGTCAAAAAATACTTTGTGATTTTTACGCAGACTTTTACCTATTGATTTTTTACTTTGTAAGTTTACAAAGCCTCAGTACAACACTTCTAACTGCTCCAAATTCTTTACAAAATTCTTGATATTCAGCGTTTGCCCCTTGATAAATTTCAAAGGCATAAACATAGCCAGAAATTCCTGATAACATCCAGGATTTTATTCGCCATGCATGGGGTTTACCTCTTATGTATTCTTTGATGTTCGATTTTCCTTTGAGCGGAATCATCATTTCATCTACTGGCAAATACTTTTCCGGGTCACAGCTGTCACAAATACTTTGGAAAAGTGGTCTAATATTGGTCTGAGTTTATACAGCTTATTTTTACTGCTGTGAAATGAATTATTTGAAAAAAATGTAAGCATTTCCTTATTTCAAAGAAGTGATTTTGCATCATATAGAAATCAAATATGCATAGTCTCGTTCCATGTTTTGGTGCCCAGTAAAATTTTAATCTGGAATACTGGAGGTATGTCTTAACAAAATTTATCCCTAAAAATACCTACAGTTCATGAATAGTAAGGACAAAATTTTCTTTCCCTTATAATATGGCATACATGTTTGATTCATGTACTATTTTCTTCTAAAAGCGCATCCGGCAGCATTTTAGAGAAAAAATCAATTGGCATATTTGCAGTTACATGGGGTTTCTGTTTTCCTAAAAATAGAGACATATTGTTTGCAAATCATTATCTTTTCCTATTTATATCACAAATGGTAATGTAGAACTTTTTTAAGGAAATCTATTAAAATTTGTTTAATTTTAATTTTTTAATAAAGTTGGCCATTACAACCACTTATAACTTTAAGTTTCATATGAGGCATTTCTGTTTTCAATGCATATGAAGTTTATTTTTTTACAAGAAAACAATTTTAAAGGGATTATATGACACATGTATGTCTCATAACTGGGGGGAAACTTATTTACCTCATTTAGAAGTATATTACAGTAACAAACAAATTATGTTATATCTACATTCACTTCTTTCACAAAATCAAAGACTTCAATTTTTCAAGATTATTGCTGCTCCAGCTGTTAAGTTTATACTAAAACACTTTTGTGACTTTTGGACCTATTTGAGACTTAAATGGATCAGTGTCATTCAAACGAAAAAAATTGATGGACAAATGATTTTAAATCACTGCTTCTTTGAATTATTGTAGGAACCTCATATGAGGTTCAGGTGATCGAGAGGATTAAGTCCAAAGACAGATAAAGACCGGACGTTAGTTTTACTAACGTCTTTGCTCCGCTTGTAAATCTTTATGCAATAAAACTTCATTTGTGCTCTCAATACGTACTTTAAATTGGATCCAAGCTCAGATAGATGTAAAAAGAGCTTATTTGTTTGGAAGCCTTGATGTGAGCTTGTGTTCCTGCGTATATGCAACAACCACACAGAAAGACACAAAAGTAAAGAATGTGAAGATTATGTTTGCATTTTACATAAGAGTATTTACGGTTTGTATAAAAGAAACTGTAGACAATGGGACTTTGAATTGAATCAAATTTTAGTTATATATTTATATATAATCTCGGCAATTACCAAAATGAATAATAAAACTGTTTGTATATTAAAAAGGAAAGAATTTTACTGGCGTATGCTGATGATATTGCTATTTTCGGCAGTTTGTAAAGCTATTTTAAAACTTCAATTAGTAAAAATAAATAAAAAATTAATATACAGACAACGGTGTTAAAACTGGTATGATATACATTTATTGTAAATTTTAAGCAATTAGGCAACTGTGTGTATTTATATCAGCTGAAAATATGGCATTATTTAAGTTTAGTTTTCGATACTGTGATTGGTTTTCCCATTAGTTGTTTCTGTACATGAGCATAATCTTTGTAAGTTTGTTTTCTCTCTCTCTGCAAAGAAAGTTAGGCAAATTATATATGTTTTATTTTATGTTTCGTCATTAAAGAATGATTGAAGAAAAATACAGAAAAATATGTACTGTATAGCATTAATTTTAAATTCAGTGCAGGGAGAGGGGGCTCTTTTCAGTACTATCAATGAATGGTTTATTGTTATCTGTAATAATTCCACCATTCGGTCATGTAACAACTATTTTGTCGACAATTAGTGAACTCCAATATAAAATAGTAGATTTATAGAGTTGCATTTCAATAATTGCTTGATAATATAGCCAAAAGAGGATGACAGCCATTTTATGGTTTTTCTGTCGATAAACTATCTAGTTAAGAGTATGCGCATCAACATTCATTCCAATAATTGTTTGACTAACAAGTAAACAGGCGAACGATTCAAAATGAATGTATGTACTAGCTCCAATTACATTATTCATTTTAATAGCATATTCATAAAAACACAGTCGTTAAGATTAAAAGCGGATACCTCACTGAAAATACCGGAAGCTTGTGGGACTATATTGATGCGCGTTTTTTAACCAATCGATCTTTCTTGGAAATATGTTTTCTATGTTATACCTTTCATTAAACTACCTATATAGGAATATCTTTGATGAAAACGAATTTGTTCACTTTGAAAACGGGTATCAATAACTTATGGTCTTGATAACCACCGATTATAACTTCTCGAATGAACGTAGGTTCTTAGAGTTTTCTGAATGCTAATTTTAATTGCAACTGATTTTTGACAACATTGCGTTTTACTTAATATCAAAAACACATTTTTACCCAATGTATTCTTTAACAACTCGAAAAATTAACTGTGTTTGGGATATCACTCCGTTGTAGATGCTTATCAGGGGTTTGAAGAAAAGTTCCAGGTATGTCTATCTAATTTGATAATTAGAAATCATTTCATTTTTATTTTCAGTGAGAACGAATCGCATTTGATATTTTTAGCATTAATTGTATCTGGGAGTTTCTGTCATCAAGAATACCATTTAATGATAAAGATGATCAAGATTTCTCCCACAGGGACTTAAGATCTCATCCTTTTCATTGGCTTTCTGATGTAAAGTCAATGGAATTCTGCTTCAGATGCAAAAGAAATATTAATAATATCTTCATTTCCACAATTTTTCAACATTTAATAGTGGCTGTGATAGCTGAGTGTTCATGATTGCGAACTCGTCGCCGGAGTTGTTTCAGTTGATTTCTGATGCCACTGTAAAAACCAATCGTGTAACAGAGCGGATGTATGTTAAATATGACGGAGCAGAAAGCACTCACATTAACGCGGTGTAGAAGTTTGGAAAGTGGAGTACCAGCTTAAATATTGACCTTATCACTTGACCCAAATTTAAAATTATCAAGTCCGTTGCACACGACTCTTTTCTTGGTATCTTGCGTCAGGGCTCTTGGTTTCCTGCCTTTGATTCTCAGTTTTGAAGTTGACTTCTTATATTTTTCCTTGGTATATTTTATTTATTTATTTTGTTCATATAATTGTATCTTTTTTCTTTTATGAGTATATTATGAGATTCCTTTGTAAATATGTTATCGAGCTTTGTAAAAATTCTCTGAGGGTTTTTTAAGGCCTGATCCCTTCGCCATCACCGGGTCTGATGCATTAAATTACTTTTGTTATTTATTGTATGTGCCTGGCGCGTTATTCTTTCTTTTGGTTATTTTTATTTTTTAATTTTTCTTATATTCTATTTGGCGAACAAGCATACAGTTTGAACTTAATCTCTTGAGCTTGCTGTTCAAAATTTTACGGGTTTGAATTCTGGTTAATATTTAGACAAGCCTTTTTTTTTTTTGGATAGCTCAGTAATATATATATTTCGTACAATTTGTGTGAGTAAATATATATACACACAATATTGAAACAACTTAATCTGAAAATCTTCATTATAAACAAGATAGTTCATTAAATTATTCTTCTTGATGAAGATCGCTTATATTCACGTAATTACTGTAGTTTATTATCTCTTCTGTATTCTTTCTGACAGTTCTGTTAAAATATCAAAGTTTATTTGTACCTGTCCTGACTGTATTCTCAATATTACGAAGAATTCCACTACTTATACTCCTATATTTAGATCCTATTTTCGACTTACCTTCTATGCATTTTCAGAGTAAAAAACTCTGTAACCATGAGCAGATTTTTTTTTTTATGTAAAAATAAAATTCCGAGTGTTGGTATCTGGTGGAAGGTGTTGAGATCTGATCCACCGCATTTGGTGGATCTGGTGTTGACTCCGGTGGAAGGGTTTACTGATCGAAAGAATTGTCATTTAAATTTCCAAAATATAAATTGCGTCATACGCCACTTTTCATTCTGACTACCTTCTTGCAATGAAATCCAGTTAAAGCGCAATTGGAGAAATTTCCTTATAATTTATTGAAGAGATTCATGCACATTTCCTTTCAATTTTTCTATTTGAATTTTTTTGTTTCGATCTCACACCTGTTGATGGTCATTCTTATCTTTTATTTAGACATACATAAACCCGTTCAGAATCGCATAAACACGTTTGTAAGAACTGCAGAATAGAATCTCTTATATGGCTATGCGCCATATAAGAGGCTTCCTAAGGGAGCTGTAGCTATTCTGCGAGTGAAGAGCTGGATATGTTTGAAACTCAGTAACGAATTATTCTCTGTTTAAATGTGTGAGTTGTGACTTCTTAGAAATAAATTAATTTACCGATATCAAGGAATCGGATTATTTTCAACCGATGATTTGAAAAGCTGCTGGTCTAACAGGTAAGTGAAATTTCCATTATTCTGAATTGAGAATTTCCTAGTGTTAGTTTACACAACGCATAATCATTATATGCGTTTACGCGATTCTTCCTTCAATGCCCACGGTATCACGTATGTGATGAGCCTTTCCAAGCCGTGATCTCACTGGTGTGATTTCAAATCGGAAAGTTTTATTTTTTATAACGTGTGCTAGTTGTTAAGCCCTCAGTAGATGTTACCTCTGTACCACTCAAGCAATATCCTAACCTCTTGACTTCTTGCTACGTTGCTCTTTCCCTTGCGGATTAAAAGGCACGACCATGGTGTTAGCTTGATTTAACTGTGCGTTGTTCAATTTTGTGTATTTTTTTGGGTTTTGTGGAATAGAAGTCCGTTCGACCCAATTATGATAAATAAGTAGAAAATTTTGGACTGAGAGATCTTCCAAAGCTTACCAACCAAAAATTTAAATTATACAGAGAACAAATACCAAGCAATGCATCATATTTTTGTGCGTATAATATTTTTTATTGTTTTAAACATTTGTTATATTTTATTATTCATATTATTGAACAATAATTAATTTATTTATTATGTTTTATTTATATTTTTTATTGTTCTTATTTTTTTCATTTTATATTTAATTCAGCGTATTTGATTGTAAGGAATGATATATTGAGTTTTCAAATTAAATTAGGCTTAATGAAGAGAATCACGTATACTTTCGGAGCGCTTGTTTTTGTTGGTCCGGAACAAGTTAAAAACATTCTACGCCCGTATTGTTTCATGTATCGGGCACGTAACTTCACCTTGATTTCTTAACCATCTTACCTTCACCAAGAAAATGTTAAAATGACATAATAATTTTAAAAATGTAAAGGTTTTCTGCTTAATGTTTATTGTTTGCTTTTCAGGTTGTTAAAAATGTTGCTTGCACTGAAAATCACGGAAGTATCTGTAGTAAAAGCAAAGAACTGTACGATCCTGTCGAAAATTGCTTGGAAGGCGTAACAGAGGTAATGTATAATTATTGTTTCATGAATCATACATAATACGTATTCATTGCTCATATATAATACGTAAATAATTTCGAAAGGAACACAAAAAAGGTGTAGTTTTAGAAGCAAATTTTTGATGTAAAAATTACATATTGGGTAGATCAAAAGTTCCAGATACATTTTACAATTTATTTTAGAAATCAAATAATCGGCTAACTTCTGTGCGGTTTGGACTATAATGCTTCCAGAGCTGAAAATTTTGCTTGGGCAAATAAAAAAAATATTTTCAAAATTTCCCCTAGATGCCGCTTCATGACCTTGAATTTAATTGATATGCATGTTTCATTTGAAAAAAAAAAGATAGTTTTGACACTGCGAATCAGAAATGTAGACTCGAAATTTCATGCACAAGGTGAGAAAAATAAATGTACTAAATTTTTGATGATGAGGTTTGTTTTTGCTGCTTCTATGATACAGCACTATCTATGGGTGAAATTTGAAACAATTTCTTTTCATTTGTACAAACAAAACTTTTTAGCAAGGGAAGCATTGGGGCTTAAGCCATCCTCTCTGAAGCGAAAAAGATAATTTTTAATTTCCTGTGTTAGGCTCTCTTTTGTTCCACTCTGGATATAAGCACTTATCTCTCAATCGTTTAGTTTCTTTTCAGGTGCAGAGGGACTTAATACTTTTCAATAAATCTTCGTGTAGATTTCTTTTGTTTGAAAATAATTTTTTTTATTCTGAAAATTTCCTTGTAATTAAAATTTTATATGAAAACACACTATAATTTTTTTTAAAATTATATCTTCATTTTTTAATTGCTCAGTAAAAGACCTCTTAAAAGTATTATTTCGATAACTTACACACACACACTACAGTGGCTCAATAAAGAAATCAGACACCGGTTTTCTCATAGTTCAACGTATATTTCGATGCTTAAAAATACAAAGTATAACAAAACCAAATAAAATAAAAAATCCGACAGTCCTTTATGTTTTATTACGGCTCTTAATCTCTTAGGAATTGACTATACAAGTTTCTTACAAAAAATTAGATCAATTTTAGACCATTCAAGTTGGAGTACATTTTTAAGTCAATTTTTGTTTATATCATGTGTTTTTTAAAATGTATTTTCCAAATATGCCCATAAATTTTCAATCACATTTAAGTCAGGTGATTGTGGAGGTATTTCTAACACATGTGGGCATTTATACAAGATCTACAAGCGCACAATAATTGCTGAATAATTTGGATCTTTGTCTTGATAATAACTCAAAACCTCCTTAATGCCTAATTGCTCAGCACTTTGTAGCAAGAATCCTTTCATAAAAGTTGAATACTTTGTGTGGTCCATTATGCCTTCAATTATGTGGAGTTTTCCTGACATGCAGCCCCAAACCATGGTAGAACTACCACCATGCTTCACACAAGCTCTTGAAGTTCTTGATTTGGTTTTCGCCATTCATAACATTGCCCATCTGAGTAAAACAAAATAAATTTGCTTTCATCAGCCAATAAAATGTTTTTCAAAATGAAAAAGTCTTTATATTTATAAGTTTTGGCTAATTGAATTGTTTTCAATCTATTGTATTTATTTATAAACGTCTTTTTGTATGCAACTCTTCCATGCAAATTTTACTACCTAAAATCAGTCTTATTGTTTCTTAATTAACAGTTTTATGAAATTATTGTGACACTTCATTGATTAGCTTAGAAACTCTAAGTTTAGGATTTAAAACACATTGCCTTATAATCCATCACTCCTCTTTGTTCGAAAAAGCTTTTAGTCTTCCTGATTTGTGCTTATTTTCAATGGATTTTAAAATTTTGAAACGTTTAATTATATCAAAAAATCTAGAACGAGAACTATTTACAACTTACTGATTTTTGGAATCGATTTTCCTTCTTTATAATACTTTATAACGAGTTTTCATACCTCTATTGATATTTGTCCTTTATGCTTTCCCATTTGAAACTTCTAATTTGTCCCCGTCAATTGAAAAATCTCCGGCCTACCATATTAAAACACATTTTTTTTTGGCAAAATTAGTTTTTTTTTATTCAACACAATTCCCTTCAAGGGTTATACATTGATTATAGAGACCCTCCAACTTTTCGATACCATTTTTGTAGTACGATTTGTCCTTTGCTTCAAAATAGGCCTCAGTTTCGGCGATCACCTCTTCATTCGACGAAAATTTCTTCCCAGCGAGCATTCTTTTGAGATCTGAGAACAGGAAATAGTCGCTGGGGGCCAGATCTGGAGAATACGGTGGATGAGGAAGCAATTCGAAGCCCAATTCATGGATTTTTGCCATCGTTTTCACTGACTTGTGACACGGTGCATTGTCTTGGTGAAGCAGCACTTTCTTTTTCTTCAAATGCCACCGTTTCTCGGCGATTTTGTCCTTCAAACGGTCCAATAACGCTATGTAATAGTCGCTGTTGATGGTCCTTCCTTTATCAAGGTAGTCAATGAAAATTATTCCATGCGCATCCCAAAATACAGACGCCATAACCATGCTAGCCGACTGTTGCGTTTTCCCACACTTTGGAGCGGGTTCATCGTGTGCAGTCCACTCGGATGAGTGTCGATTGGACTTCGGAGTGAAATGATGGAGCCATGTGTCATCCATTGTCACATATCGACGCAAAAACTCGGGATTATTACGCTTGATCATCTTCAAACACTGCTCCGAATAATCAACTCGTCGTAGTTTTTGGTCAAAAGTGAGCTCGCGCGGCACCCACTTTGCACAAAGCTTTCTCATACGCAAATATTCGTGAATGTTATGATATACACGTTCAGTTGATATCTTTAGAGTGTCTGCTATTTCATTCAATTCTATTTCAAAATCATTTGTGGATTTTTTTATTGTTTTCGTCGGTAACAACCTCTTTTGGGCGCTCACCGTCTTCGGTGCTCATTTCACCACGTCTAAACTTTGCATACCAATCCTTGATGGTTGATTTTCCTGGGGCAGTGTCCGGAAACTCGGCATCAAGCCAAGTTTTTGCTTCAACTGTATTTTTTCCCTTCAAAAAGCAATATTTTATCAACACGCGAAATTCCTTTTTATCCATTTTTTTCACAGTAACAAAAGTTGCTTCACTCAAAATGTTATAATTCACAAACTAATGATGCGACAGCTGTCAAATTTATACACGCCTCTTTTGAGGGTTAGGGCTAACTAAAAAACATATGGTTTTAATTCTAGTAGCGCCATCTATGTGTCAGGCCGTGGACTTTTCAATTGACCTACTTAACTCACAACAAAGAATAAAAATTTAGTTTGAAATGCGAAATTCAAAATTTTAAATCGACAAATAATGCCAAGGAGGGAAATTTAACTTTGAATTGCCAAATACAATATTGGCACCCGTCCGAGTTCTTTTTTGACTTGATTTTCTTAAAAATGTTTTCATAACTTTTCCTTTTTTTTGAACTAAAATCAAATTTTATTTTTTTACGAAAAAAATTAGTAGAGAACTTATTTTAATATAATATATTTACAAGAAAAAATATACTTTATTTTTTATTTACTTATTTTAGGCGATTAAATGCAATGACATAGTGTCCGACTTCTTTATTGAACCACTATGTATATATATACACACACACACACACACACACACACACACACGACACACGCACGCACGCACGCACACGCACGCACGCACGCACACGCACACGCACGCACGCACGCACGCACGCACGCACACACACACACACACACACACACGAGGGCTATTCAGAAAGTAAGGAACGTTTCCGTCTGACGTCGCTAAGCGCGCGCCGATCACGTATATTTTGGTTTCTGCGTGCTCGGCACCTCAGTCGGCGTCCAGCCATCACAACGGGAACATTTCCACTCTGCCCGTTTTTTCGATATTCAAATTTAAAATATGCGCTGTAATTGAAAATTCCGCCAGTTGTGAGGTGCGGTCTGTGATACGGTTTTTGTTGTCAAAAAACCTATAACCTATGGAAATTTATCGGCAAATGTGTGAAGTGTACGGAAACAATGTAATGAATGAAAGTTCAATAAGGAAATGGTGCATTCAGTTTAAAAATGGCCGAAATAACTTTCACAATGAAGAGAAGAGTGGACGCCCTAGCATTGTGACTGTCGAACTAAAGCTGATGAAAAGATTCGTGAAAACCGCTGTTTCACAATAACAAAGCTTTCGCTTAGTTTTCCACAAGTTTCACGGACTTTTTAGTTTGAAATTGGCGGCAGAATTCTATGACAAAGGAATTTCAAAGCTTGTCCAGGGCTATGATAAGTGACTCAATTGGTTTGGTGACTATGTAGAAAAGTAGATTTTAGTCGTTCTTTCTGATGTATATAATAATTTTTTTTTTCTTGTACTCAGTTTCTTTTTAATTCCAAAACGTTCTTTACTTTATGAATAGCCCTCGTATATATATAAAGAAGACATTTTAAAAATGTTTCGATATCGGGAACTAAATTAAGAAACATACATCTATTAATATAAATGAATAAGGACATGAATTTTTTTTTGTAATGAATTGTTACTTATTTAACAATCGAAATCTCTTTAAGTCTTCCACTATTTCATAAATTTGTGTTTCATCCCTTTGAATTCAGGGATTTCAAGATTATGACGTAGAATTTTCATACTTCGCGTTATACTTCAGATTAAATCGAAAGTATCAAAATCTTACTGAAATTAAGATGTATTTAAATGTAGAAATAGTTACAAATAATTATTTTTACTTGTGTATTTGTAATGAGTGTAATAGAATTTAATTATTACATTCATTACACATACACACTGAAGTATTATTAAAGGGGAAACGAAATCAACCACAACATTTGAATATAAAATCGAAGTACAAATAAAATAAGGTATAATACGGAAATAAAGTACTTTAAAATCATGCATGAGGAAGTTTTATACT
This sequence comes from Nephila pilipes, assembly GCA_019974015.1. Taxonomy (NCBI): domain Eukaryota; kingdom Metazoa; phylum Arthropoda; class Arachnida; order Araneae; family Nephilidae; genus Nephila; species Nephila pilipes. The sequence continues at coordinate 170,685 of BMAW01059855.1, read as the reverse complement.
CTACACTTGTTATCAAACACATGAACAAAAGAAGAAATTCAATACACATATTTGGGTTGCTGTAGAAGATTAAAAAGGAGTAACTATATTTATATATCTGCTTGAAAGTAAAGGAGTATATTTATAGTAATGAGAAATCCCCTAGAACTCTAAGGATCATTTCTTACCAGTATTTCTTGGATGTGATGAGATTGTCCTTGAAGAAACTCTATTTCCATTCTTTTATAAATGGATTATTCAAGATTCATATGAGCAATGTAGTTAATGATCTCGCTGGAATGGGTCATCTGAATGAACAAGGGTAGTCCAAAAAATAAGAGTTTTGAATTTCTTAAAATTCGAAATGGTAATATATTTTTAAAAATATACAAATTCATAACGTACTTTAAGTATTATTTTTGACCCAAACGCCTTCGTTCACTATGCGCTTTGTGAGCTGAGGGTTGAGCTTTCTTATACCTTTGTCAAATGAGTCTACCGTCATTGTTTTGGCCTGTTGTTCGAAGGCACTAAGAAGTTCATCGGCGGTCGAAAACTTTTTTCAATCAAAAACGTTTTCGGAGAGGTGAAAAGATGAAAATATGAATATGTTTGATCAGAGTTGAGTGTGATGGAGGGGGGGGGGGAGCATCTCAACCAAATGAGTCCAAGATTTGGATTGTGGTTTGGGCTGTGTGGGGGACAATCATTGTCACGCGACTAACACTCTCTCTTTATCAACATTACTTTAATTTTGTTCTGTATCGCCCTACATAATTTTTTAGGGTTTCTCAGTTACTCTTGGCAATAATTTTTTACCTCCGATGCAAAAAAATTAATGAGAATTCCTTTTCGGCTCCAAAAACAGAGACTGTGATTTTTCGGGTCGAAACAAATATTTTAAGTATTTACTGCAAACTCTATATTCACAGCACCACCTGTACAAATTAGTATGGTTCATGACACTATCCTGTAAGCAGTTTTTATTTTTCTAAAATCCTAAACGACACGTTTCCCTTCGTGAGAAGAAACTGGATTATATTCCTTATCTTGCACCTGAAGGGGGTTCGGAAACGAGAAACTCATTTCAAAACCGTACTGTTATAAGAAATTTCAACCGAGACAAGCGAGCACGCATTCTACTCCTACGATTTTGGTTTTGAACGCAATGTAGTGTAAGAGTCTCATTATTCTTACACTCTAGACAATCTACATATTTCAAACATGTTTGGTCAGATTTAAGTCAGCAGAGTGTACAGATCATTCCATTCACCATATTATCGTTCTCTGGAAGAGGAACAACACTAGTGGGGCAAAATTAAAAGAATTTTCAAATTAAGACTGTTTTTACAAAAAAGTATTGAATAAAAAGTACTAATTATGCCTTTGAAGAATTATACATATATTAAAAGTCGAATACGTAAGCATGAACGTACGTGTCTGTGGAGTTGTGAGAGGGGAGGGAGATATAAACGTATGAAGGGTTCTCGGCGATTTGTGTGCCCCTCCTCTTCCACAACATTCACTGTGTTTCATGTAAAATATCGGTAATTGGATAAAATGACTGAATAAGGTGAAAAATTGATGGTAAATTTGAGGCAATCCAATCACAAGCGCAATGCGGATCGTAATTTGGCTCTTCCGGGGAAGCGAAACAGGACTTTTACAGCTTCACAGCTATCACGTAAGCAATAGGCTGCCACTGAAATCCGTATTTAATGATTTACAGTTATCCGACAGCATTATGAGAGAGGAGTATATACCAGATGACCCATTATTTCCGTCCGGCTCACTACAGAGACAAGAGAGCGGGTTTAGCATGGCGCAGACAAAAGGTGCCTTGGATCAGACTTAAGTGTAGCACTATGCGTTTTGTAGATGTGTTGAGATTCAGATTGGATACTGATTCTCGGCGTACTTGTATCTGTAGAGAGCTGGGATATGATACCATCTCTCCTCATTAAAGAAAAAATCGTTACGGTGGGGAAGGTGAGGCATTATATTTGGCCGTATAACCATGCATATGTTTAACTAAGAGTCCTTCACTGCTTAGAGATATAGAGAGAAGATCTTGGAGACCAATATTTTACTTTACAGGAGTATAGTTGGTTCTGGATTCCTGTTTCTAGATGACAACGCTCGCCCCGTAGGACTCAGTTGATCGACGATTACTTGGAAAATGAGGCTATTCTCCGCATGGATAAGCCAACCAGATATCTTGACTTTAACCCTATTGACCTTCCTCTACTGCCCATCCAGAAGCTAAAAACTGTCCTGTTGCATGATGTCAAATGCCTCAGGAACTCCTCAGCTGTCTCTTATCCTCAACTGCTCCCTGTCTGACTGTCAACGGAGACCATGCCCCATATTGCATTCATTTTTAGTCTGTTGCACCAACGTGGATTTTAGATATCCCTTACTATGGGCTGTACTGATTATCATGCGATCATAAAAAATGACTTTTGAATCGTACATGGCTTTCTCTGTAATAAATGTATTATACCAAATTTCATTTGCATCTGTCCATTAGTTTTCCAGAAATTCGACTTAATGTGCAAATTCTTTTAATATGATGTTTTTCAGCATTGTGCATTAAGAGATAGGAATCTTCAGTGGTTGTAATGTAAGGTCTAATGGTAGTAGCGAAATATATATGTCCCTAACAATCACTTGTGTTGATTCTACTCGAGGCCATAAAGCTACTTCATCGTTATTTTGATCTTTTCTATTTCGAATAACTCTCTTTTTTCTTACCAAAAACTCACCGGTCTGTTGCACTCAAGACTGAATCTTGACTGTAACTAATCTTCTGCTGGTCGTACAATATTTTGAGGACAAATGAATTCACGTCTATTCCGTAACTCGTCCCCCTGTTACGTTATTGCGACATTTTTATATTTTATTTTTGCGACATTTTATCATTATTTCGAAAAGAAAAAAAAAAAAAGAGCGAATTGATTGTATGTATAAGACAGTGATAAAAAAAATTGTAAAATCACGTTTTCAATATTTCAGTCTGTACAGGGCGTTAAGAGCGTTGATTTGTACGTGAATCTGCTTCTGATTTCTGTTTCTGGTATATGGCATCAAGAGCGTTGATTAGCACGTGATATTGCTTACCTCTGCTCCTTCCAATTCTGCTGATTATTGATTTCCATCAACCATCAGTAGAAGTTTTCGCATAAATAATTCGTTCAAGTCGCATTCTTCCTTTCTTTGTGTGGAACAGCACACATATACGCACACAACACTGTAAATAACTCCGAAGTTTAGACTAGGGGCCGCCAAACTTTTTTGATCATCGACCCCGAAAATTTTAAAATTCTTTTATCGGCTCCTTCTATAAAAATGATTGTAAAAAAAAATACTTATTTCTTAAATAAATTAAATCATTGAAGAAACAGTTAAGTTTTTTTCTTTAGAATTTGACAAAATCAAATTTTTACATAAATCAATGAGAAGCATTGGCTAGATGAGACTGTTGGCTGGATTAGCAATATGTGGCTCAAATTTTTTTGTTTCATTCCTATTTCCATATTCCATTTCGGAGTTCCATATTCCATTTATTTATCTTTGTAACGGTAACGGTAACGGCTAAAATTACGAGGTACCTATTTTAAAAATTAAAAACTTACCCTCTCATCATAATTTATAATTAAAGAGCATAATTAGTTAAAGTTTATCAGAATTGTAAAAAGCTATCATAATTAGGATCAAGGCAACAAACGCCTGGGCGTTCGGCAGAGTGAGGAACTGCCGAAACAAAGTTGGAAAGTAAAGTTACGAAAGCGCGCATTGCTTTTAGATGCTGTGGCCGTAAGCTAAGAAGCATATATAGCAATGGGCGGAGAGTAGATTAAGGGGTGGGACATCAGTTCGAAGACGAAAGCGACTTCGAGAAAGCTGTTGTCCGCGGGATTTTGAGAGGTTATAAAAAGAAAAATTAAACTATTGAATTAAAATGAATTAAAAAGAAATGCCGTTCCGAAACCAATTTAAAGGAAAATTTAGCTATTTAAAATTAAGGGAGATTTTAAACGCGAGGAGAATGAGTCGAAAAGTAAGAATTGAGCAATTTGGAACTATGCTCCAATAGCGACGCCTGGTAGAGAAAACTGTTATTACCTTAGAAAGATGATGATTTTAGTTGTTTACAATTGGAAAAGTGTTTAAATTTTCAAGTTTTCGAAAAATTTAAAATTTTGAAAGTGATCGACAGTATTACGCGAGGTCCATTTTGACCATGGGACATTGCCACTTATCGATGTGAAGTCCTGAATTTTGAAAATTAAGCAGGATTTCACTAATGAATTGCTTCAATGCGCTCGCAGTCTTTTTAGGACAGGAAAGTGAACATAGGAGTGTCCGAGCGCTGCTCTGGGTCTTTTCTGCGAAGATGCAATGCTTGCATCATACGCAGGGAGCTGTTGAAGCGATTCATTAGGTATTTGAGGGATCCTATTAAAGAAATTAAAAGATTGTTTTTTGATGAACTCTAGAATTGGTTCAATTTTAAGGTCGTTATGCAGGACTTCGTTCCGAACAAACCAGGGAGCATTTAACATTTTCCTAAGGTGGATGTTTTGAAAGACGTGCAGTCGTTTCAGATGGGTGGTCGCCGCAGACGCCCAAATAGGCGACGCATACAACATGATCGGTCTTAAGATCGACTTGTAGAGCAAAATTTTGTGCCTGATCGCCAGCTTGCTCTTACGAGAAATCAAGCGTGTGAGCAATCTGCTCATTCCGATAGCTTTTTGATAGGTTTTTCGGATATGGTGGGAAAATGTTAATTTTGCGTCTAAAACCAACCCTAGGTACTTGTATTCAGTAACCCAGGGGACAGGTTGATCGAAAATGGTGACTGCTGGCAAATTGCCAATGCACCGTTGTTTCGTAAAGAGGAGGCAAGCGTTTTTGGATGCATTAACTTTAATTTTCCAGTTAATGAGCCAGAGCTGTAAACTAGATATGTACCTCTGCAATCTTTCAATAATTTTCCGATTGCAGATGTCTTGGGACATAATGGCAGTGTCATCGGCGTACATCGCCAAATGAATGTTGGAAGCCTTCGGGATGTCATTTACGTACAAAGAAAAAATTCTTGGACTTAAAATCGATCCCTGGGGGACTCCACTTAGAATTGGACGGGGGGAGGAGACTGCATTTTCAACTGGAACCCGAAAACTACGAGAGTCAAGGAAAGAGTGAATAATTTTGATAAGTTGGTCCGAAATTCCAAGTCGCATCATCTTGGAAATAAGCCCATCGTGCCAAATTTTATCAAAAGCTTTGGCAATATCTATAAAAAGCATACCCGTGGCCTTATTATTGGAATAGCCGTGCTGGACCGTCTCAGTAACTCTAAGTAACTGTGTTACTGTAGAGCACTTTGGAACAAAACCATGCTGCTCTGGAATAACATTATTCCTGGAATTGCAGAACTGGTCCAGGCGATTCAAAATAACAAATTCGTATGCTTTGCTCAGCGAGATGAGTAACGATATGGGGCGATAATTTTGAGGTTTAGAATCATCCGAATCAGACTTGAGAATGGGGACCACCACGGCGATCTTCCAAGCCTTAGGGAAGTAGCAGTTTTCTATAAGAAAATTAAAGAGCAGCATGAATAAGAAAATAAATTTAAGAGGTAGGTTTTTAAGGATGCGGTTTGAAATTAAATCCAATCCTGGAGCCTTTTTAATTTTGGTTTTATGAATAAAGTCCAAAATTTCGCTAGCCTGGACTGGTTCCAGGTCTAGGCATGTGGGGGAGGCCAAAAACTTTTGGACTTCACGTTTAGTGTGAGCTGAGAATCTGGGATTCTCGTCTTCATTTGGTTCGAATTGTTTTTGAAGGCTATCAGCTATAACTTCCGCCTTTTCAATAGGAGCTACAGCAACGCTGCCAAGGGCACCCTTCAGGGGCGGAATGGTGTGAAAAGGCTTTTTGAGTCGGGAGGTTTCCCTCCAAAGGGTGTTTGAGTCAGGCGAGAGGCCTTCAATGTGTTTTCCCCATCTGGATTGGGAAAAGTGTTGAATATATCGTTTGATCTCATTACTGAGTGCACGGAGTTCAGATTTAAGTGCCGGATTCCTACATCTTTGCCAGACTCTCCGTACATAATTTTTGTGACGAATTTTATTTCTGATCTCAATAGGGAGTCTCAGAGGAGGTGGTTTAAATTTTGGTTTTGAGGCCGTCACAAGTGCCTCAGAAATAATTTCACCAATTTTGTCGATAGATTTTTCAATATCTTCATTGCTGGAGGTTTCAGGAATGGGGAGGGGTTTTGAATTTAAAATAAATTTAAAATTCTCCCAATTGGTAGAGAGTTGCTCTGGTAATTTCAAAAATGCAGAGTTTGTATTAAGAGTCAAAATGACCGGTAAATGATCTGAACTCAGATCATTAATGACTCTTATATCATAATTGAAGGGAATATTTTTGAGGATTGCAAGATCAATAATAGAATCCCTAGCCCCCGGCCGGGACCTAGGGTTTATGTGCGTAGGGGTGTACGGTGCAACAACCCTAGCACCAGGAGTTCTGCTTATAACATTTTTGAGTTTTTGGCCAAAAGTGTTTGATCTTGAATCATGCCAGTCTTTATGACGAGCATTCATGTCTCCAGCAATGATTACGTTTTGACCAGAATTGAGAAGTTTAATGAAGTCCTCCTCTGGAAAATGGCATCTATTTAATGGGGTACAGCGAATATAAGCAGAAATTATTCGCAGTGGTGGATAATTATTAATTTTGATTTCGATAGCAGTTGCATCTATATACTGTAACCTCGGCAAGAGGACTCTGCAATGTTCATAATTATTTTTACAGTATAAAGCGGTGCCTCCGTCGATACGAGGAGTTAAAGTTATTCTATCGTCTTTGTAAAGACGATAGTTGGCGATCTGGGGTTCGTGCCCCGGTTGGAGCTTTGTTTCTTGAACCAAAAACAGATCAAAATTATGCTCTGTGACGAAGTCTCTGGCTTCGTCAATCTTGGAACGCAAACCATTTGAGTTCCAGAACCCAAGAGAAATGTCATGCACGTCACGATTGAATATTAATGTTGGGGAATAGCGTGATATGCGCGCCCATGTTTAAGAGCGACATAGGCTTCAAAAATAATACAAGCCTTGTCGTCGGCCGCAGTGACCTGGCGGAGGGCAGGGAGACACTCCCTAAATGCCCGAGCAAATAATTGCTCATCGACATTTGCGTCACTAGCAATAGATATTACGGCACGGAAAATTTCCCCAAAATTTCCAGTGCTGGGAGTAGCCGTAGGATTTGGAATAGGGGCAACATGCTCTGTAACCTGTCCGGTCAGAATTTGAGAATAAGAAATTTGGGGCGTGGCCTGTCGATAACTCTCAATAGGACGCTGGTTCTTGGAAGAATTAACATTTTTTGTTTTAGGGTTAGAGTTTTTTAAATTTTTATTTTGATTTTTATTTAAATTTTTCAGGTTTGAGTTTTTACCCTTTGGGAATCGGGGGCACTGGCGCCAATTCGCCGCGTGATCCCCACCACAGTTTGCACATTGCAGAGGAGTGTCAAAGTCATTTGGGCAATCTCGTGCCCTGTGCGCCCCAGCGCATTTGACACACTTGATAGGGAGGTGGCAAACCTCAGAGGAATGAAAAAACCCCTGACACCTCCAGCATTGAGAGGGGCGTTTATTTCCCCTGTAATTTTCAATGCTTATTTGAGTTCCGAACATTTCAGTAAAATTGTAAATTTGTTCGGCCTGTTGGTTGTTAATTAACTGAAAGTAAATCAGAGGCATTGGAGCCTTGGTTTGGAATTTTGTAAGGCGTGAAATTTTGTGTACTTGAAAGCCTTCGCTTTCAATTTCTTTTTTAATTTCCTCTAAATCTGTAGTAGATGGAAGGCCTCGCAAAATTAATTTGAGAGGACGGTCTGATTTTAACATATATGATTTAAATTCCACACCTTCGGTGCGGAGAAAGTTTGCCAATTTTCTGTATTCCGTCTCATGGTTGACAGTGAGACGGAGGAAGCGGCCGCTGAGTTTGCTGTAAAGCGAAGGCGCTTCCAAACGTGCAAAGGAGAGGAGTTGCCTCCAATCTCCTTTAGGAGTGATGAAAAAAGGTGGGATTTTTGTTTTGTTAGGAGTGGTGGTGGGGTTCACTGGTTCCTCAGCGTCCTTATCCTCACTAATTTCAGTAATCTCATCTCCTTTGGGTTCGTTAATATTACCATTCTTCACGGTAAGATGCTTGGAAGGAGCAGAAAAGCCATCTTCATCGGCAGAACGCTTCTTAGCGTTATATTTCTTTGATGCTCCGCCCTTAATTGGAGATTTAGGCTTGATTGGAGATTTGGGCTTAGCACCGCATTTATCTTTGTTAAAATAGAATTAACATGACCGAAGCCAGATTTAACTATATCAGCTTGGGAATGCAACTAAAAAGAGAAATACCGTATTACAAGTTTTGGATATTTTTGCGTAATATTTATATTAGACCAAAATTTATTCACAGATAAATTATTAAAAAGCACATTTGCTTCTAGGTCAACTAATAGTTCAATGACTTCATCTTGCAAATGACTGTCGTTATTTCTAACTTGAACAGAAAGTGACCCGATGGTCCATTCTGGGATATCTATATTTTTAAGACCTCCAAAGCGCAATTTAAAATAATCGGAGATGATTTTTTGGAGATGATTTATATGTATTTCCACTACTACCTCGGTTATATGCAATTGTCTTAAATTTTAAAAGTATTGAAAATCTTCACGTAGCAATGAAGACTTAAACAAATTTAATTTATTTTGAATGTTTAAAATAATTGTTCATCCTTGAATTGATGTAATATTTTTTCCTTGGTGATTGTTTGATTATTATTGAATTTTGCAAATACATCGACCAAATAAGAAATATTGTTATTATTTTTTTGCAATTCGTCACTTAAGGCTGGATTAGTTTCAGTAAGAAATTCTGTAACTATTTAAACAATTCAACAAGTTTTTGTAAACATGCATTTTCCAAACGATTGAAAGAAGTCACAATAGCTTGTAGAGTGCCAACATATTATTAACTGTTTAATTTTAAGTGAAACGAAGTTCGTCAGAGTTTTTTTTTATTCGTTATCAGTGCACGATGAGTTTTCCTTTCTAATTTTGCCGTTAAAAACTACAAATATGTTTTTTATTCACTTTTTTTCATTACTGTTTTTAAGGTTCTTGATAAACCTGTCGTATTTAATCTTTTTATTGCTTTTCAATGAAATTTCAAAGAAGTCTTACTTTTCAATATTTAATTACTCTACATTTTTTGTGGTAGTAAATTTTTGAAATGCGAAGGGTTGCTTTGGACTATGTGACTGCATATAGGGAAATCACAATCTATTTCCCTTTCTATATGAGGTTTATTACAAGTTACACAGTTTTAAACAGAAAATATTTTTTGAAAGCAGAATTAACTGTATCTGGAGCACAAGGTTAATGTTAATGAGCGGTTTTAATACGTTTCGTAATAAAAGTATGGTGTGTAAAGTATTTTTTTTATTATTTAAGAAAATAATGTTTGTAAAGTGCACATACACATAAATATATCTTTGAAACAGCATTCAGTGATTGGAGCTTACAGTGGAGAATGCATATACCGAACGCCGATGGCAATGACCAGCGATAACGCAAATGCCAAATGTGCTGAATCAGGAGGACATATCATGGAACTCGAAAAGTTGTAAGTTGTCAATTACACATTTCAATTAAATAAGTAGTTACATTCCCACTACGACTATCTTTTTTTAAAGTAAATCTGTTTACAATTTTAAGTTTTTTGTACTATATATAAATATAACTATATATATATATATATATATATATATATATAATTGTGAATCAGTAGAGTAGAAAAATAAATAAAATACCAAGAAATTAGAAAAGCTTGAAATATTTCTTAAAAATTAAAAAAAAAAAAAAAAAAAAAGAAGCACTAAACTTTTTTTGAAAGTGGAGAATAATATAGTAATCTGGGTTATACTAGAATTATAAGCCTTACTATCCCCAGCAACAAAATATATTATTAAAAAAAGTTGTAACTCCAAGCAATAAATTTAAAAAAATTCTGAAAATTTAAATTCAAAAATTAAATTAAAAAAACAACAGAAAAATAGTGAAACAAATCTTTAAAAATCAAATGCTAAATAATCAAAAACAAAATTAAAACTTGAGAGAAAATCGATATTTTCCTAGTATAACACTCCACTTGAATTAATAATACGTACAATAATATAAAGAATTTCAGACAAAAATTTATAAACTTACTAAACGCAAGCAAATGAAATTTGGAAAAGGCATCAGCAAATTAAATTTAGATAATGAGTTTTAAAGCGAGTATATATATACTTGATTTAAATACTCTCATTAATACTTTATTTCAAATCCTAAAAATACTTGAAAAAGTATATTATATGAGTCAAAATCTACTACGTAGCTTAACATCAACCTTCTTTCCACGTGGAGTAATATTTTTATGCGCTGCAAACTCCGTACTCTAAAAAACTATTTTTAAATGTTGCTAGAATACCAACACTAAAATCTAGCAATACCCAATCAAAGATCAAAGATCAGCAGATCTACTAAGAATATTAAAACAAAAGTTACAACTGAAATTTTATATATATATATATATATATATATATATATATATATATATATATATATATATATACATACATATAAAGTCATAAACTTGTTATCAACAGGTGATATTTTCAGAATAATAGCTTCATAAAAGTTAGGGAACAGTAGAAAAGTAATGAACATAGAAAAACACATAAGCAATTTATTACTATACTGATACATTATACAAAGTTCGCTGTTTTTCTAGGAAGTTTCTTTTAAAAAAGTATACTGCCCCCAAAATGTACGGACAAATAATTTTATCCTTTATAGTTCAAATTTTGGAATCGTTGCTTGTAATCAGTTTGAATAATCGATAAGGCATACTTTGAATTAAGGTTTGCAGTAAACAATGTTTTAAAGTCATGCGCTTCACACTCAGATCTATTCTATTTGCTGCTTTAACTTCAACAGAGTTGAACATTCGTGTCCATGGACATACGTATTTCCTGCTAATGATCCTCAAAGATCTGAGCTAATTGTTTATCAACCTGTAATGGTAATTTGATTCAGTATAAATAATATTTTACATAGATGGGAATATTGAAGTACTGTTCTGCAGGAATATCTTGTTACCATCTCTCAGGGCTTTTCCAGAGGGAAGCAAATGAGTCTGAAGCATATCCTAATAACTTTCTGAACGTTGACCATCTTGTAAGAACTATATATCAGTTTGCAGTTGAAACAGAATGAGCCACACACCATGAAAGAACTACCTCCTTTTTTCCTGCTAAGGAAAGAGGGAGGCTGGCGTTGGAAATCGTGTGAATGATATGCCTAACCGTCTGGGCCATATATGTTAAATTCCTTTTCATCGATGAAGAGAACAGTTAAGCATCTCTTCTGTTTCTTAGCCCGAAACAGTCACCCCTCTATATGATTTGCTTTGAACATTAGTGTTTTGCCTGCATACTGGGATAAATGTGAAAATTGCTCGCTTGTAACGATGATGAACTGGAAATCTGGATACGGGGTTGCTAGGTTATTGATAGTTTGACAAACACTAAACACAAGCATTTTTACACTGGAAAAATGCAGCTCGCAAAACTTGTCTATGCTGCTATTGAGATGTCTTCTTTGATGATATTGAGATAAGTCTCATTGTGACAACATGTCACGTATACCGAATTTTTTGCATAGTCTTAGAAAATTTCCTAAACCTTCATTTCTCCACACCTCAAAACAAGTTTCGGTTTCATCAGCTCATGAAAACTCAAGGTTGAGAAGCATATCGCTATAAATTTCAAATAGAATAATTGATTTATCTTTAGTATTCAACGGTGATCACGTCATAGAAAGAATGCTAGGAATACAAAAAATTTTCATATTCTGAACTTGCAAATACGATTTGTATAGCTTTTTTTTACTTTTGGGTCTGCATATTTTTTTTATTAATTCACTTTTATTCTAACTTAATAAATACGGACAAGAAAGTTTTAACTTTTCACTTTTATACTCATAATTATTATAAATATCGTTTATTTATTCATTGCTTTAACAATTTCAATTTATTTGTTAATTTAAAAAACCCGAGTCCATATGTATGAGAGATGCGTTATATGTACCGCATAGTGTTACAATTAAAGTGACATTATATCTAAAGTGATTTTAAATCTTAGGTAATGTCCATCAGGACTTTGTCCGACATCGTAGTTTTGTTATCTACTCCCATGTGTATTTTTAAATTCACTTATTGTGAATTTATTATTAAAATATATTGTTAGTGGTTCAGTGGTTGCTGAATATTTGACCAAATTTTACCAAACACAATTCGCTAATTTTCTAAAAATTAATTATATCATGCATATAATTATTGAAATATAATGCGATATATTAATGGGTGAAATATGAAATCGCAACTCCAAGAAGAAGTTAAAGGAATGAAATTTAACCAAAGCATTTGACTAGGTAGCAATTTATTTGATTGAAGTTTCATTTTCACAGGTACGCGAGAGGAGCGCCATTTCAAGTGTGGAATGTTGGTACATGATAACCTCTGTGGATGCCTAATTTTAAATGAAATCATACAATCGTACATGCATTGAATTGCTCAGAGGCTATATGTCCTTTTGTGGGATGAAGCTCCATGCCTGTTGCACTTTTAAGTCAAATTTTCAACGGTCCGGCTCTGGTTGTGGATGACGTTGGATTTGTCATCCAATAATGTTTCATATGTACTCTATATGAGAAAGATCTAGTGATCTTGCACGTCAAATCAACATGTTTCCATTCTGTAGACCACGTTGGGTGACAGTAGCTGTATGGAGAGGAGGGTTAATCCGATGAAAAAGGTATCCTGGATTACTGATCCGGAATGGTAGCATAACCGGTTCAGTCCCCAGTTGGACGAATGATTTTGCTGTCAAAATGCTTGGAATAACAATAACAGAGCTTCTACGACAACGGAATTTTTTTCCTTAGACCGTGTGATTGCTGGTGTACGTCTAGTGGGAGTATGTATTAGACAGCCTTGTTCCTAGCTCTTATCTAGACTCCTACTATGAGAAATCAACCTATGGTCATCACCGGCTCTAACTCTAAGAGTCTCATCAACGTCTCTTAACTCTAAGGGTAACAGTACATGCGAGAAATAGTAAAATTCTAAATTTAAGGCCTCTTGTTTTAATACAAATATCTTTTGAAACTATTAGAAGAGTTTAGAGTTTTTTGTGTGCCTAATAATAATATTTTAATTATTCTGTGGAACTATAAAAGTAATTCTTTGGTTGAAAAAGTCTTTTCCTCTCTTAATTGAATATAGATATGACTTTTGAGACACATTTGCATTTAGATACAATTTAGAACAAAGCTATTACACTTTATGATTCTATTTAGGATAATTGTATATGTAGTGAACCAAAAATATTTTTCATCTAAGTAATAACTAAATTTTGAGAAAAGATTTTTATAGGGGAAAACTTTTAAAATTACAAATATCAATAATTTTTTTTCAAATAAAATATCCTATAATATCATTTAAAATTTTGATTCATTATGTTGTTTTATGAGTGAAGATAGAAGAATTAAAAAATGATACTTAAATGTAAAAACGTCTTAAAACTCACATCCATATTCTACTAAGATTAAAAAAAAAATTTCTCTAAAAATTGCTTTTATAGTTCTGTGTAATTATTGAAATATCGTTATCAGGTATACTAAAAATATCTAAGCTCTACTAAAAATTTTGAGCTATATATGTCACGAAAACAAGGAATCTTAAATACAGTAGCGTTATTTCCCCCCTCCTGTCCTGGTGTTCTTAATCTAAGAACGTTACAGATCTTAACTCCACTTTTGATGAACTACTGTTTGGTAACATTGATAACCACGATGTAGGGTTAGTGGAATAAAAGTTACAGTGAGAAGCTGTGCTTCAAGTAATCGAGTTGTTACAGATCGTTGTGTTACTTTGTTACCACAGAAACAGATTTTCGTTGCAGAAGCATTCCGATGTGTCACATCCATGCGACCAAAGGGGTGGTTTTACATTTTAGTAGTGACTCGTAGATAGCTGTACTCAGGTATTCTTGACCCAAATTCCTTCTCATGAACATTGCTGCTAACAATCATTCACAATAGATACATCCCTGTCAAGTCTTTCTGTAATGCTACGAAAAAAAATTCCCAAATCTACCTGATCGTAGTTTTATTATACTGACTCGTTCAAACTCGGAAAGCTGCGATACTACTTTTTTGCGTTCTACTAAAATCTAACTCTCAATGCCCAATACGGAAGATAAATATAGTACCCAGAGCTTACATTACGTACTCAAAGAAAATGTGATTTGCATGTTCATAGTGACACTACCAGCGCCTTTCTCATACATCTTGAGCGAAATTTGAATATACGTCCTCTTTTAGATGTGTTAATATGCCTCCCGAGCTTCGTTTATCTCATATAACTCTTTCTTGGTGTTAGGATTTTATTTTCAACCAGTGTACCTTCAACTGCAACATATAATCATCACCAACTACAGCGGTTAATCATTCGCTAACACTTCACTTTTGAAATTGCGCCTCTCTCACATACTTTAAGGTGATGGAAAGAAAAAAAAGGTGATGGAAAGGAGAAAAAAAAACAGTTTTTTTCCCCCCCAAGAAGCAGGGTCGAAAGTCAGAAAAGATCCCTAGAGCATCCCTTAAGCTTGTTATCCATGTTTGTCAATGACAGTACACTCATTGTGAGAGAGGAAATACCAATCTGATACTTATCGATTGTACATCCCGTTCTCTTTTGAAGAGGGAAGCCCCTAAGAAGCGCATTTGTTATAAAATACTCAAATTTTGTCTTTCTCTTTCTGTTTGAATACAGTCTGATTATATTTTATTAAAAACAGCAAATCCCGTGGAAAAGAAGAAAGATCACTTGAGAACCTTTAGGTTGTAACTATTGTATTTACCCGTAGCTAAAGATTGTAATCATTTAAGGGGAAATAAAAAGTTTTCTAAGGATATTGCTATCAATTTTTCAGTAACAAAAACATCGCAGCATTTATTTACTTTCGTGGGTGTTATAACACATATATAGGGTTTTGCATAAGCTATGTAAGGATTTAGAAACATTATATATATGCTTTTTTTTTATTTTCACCTTGCCGTGGTAGCCGAATGATCGCGAGCTTTGGGACGAGGCTGTTTTCGTCGCTTCGTAGGTTCGAGTCATGATAGCATTTAATACCCGCAGTGTACCTGGGCTGTTGCACGTTAAATGTATCAAATTTCAAAATTCCTCCATTGAGGGGATTCGGAAGTTTGGAGAGGTAGTTGCCACCTGAAATAGCCCTCGCATTGCTTCTTAGTGCAACTTCAATAAACAATGAATCATTTTTTTTATTTCTGCAAATACAATCATTACCATAAAAATTTGCGCACCAAGAAAGAGTTGTCAGGATAAAACGAAATTTTACATATATAAATACAACATTGATGTAAATGATTACAAAATCAAAGCAAAATGATCATTTATGGTAGGAAAAATTACAAATTAGTAGAGGTTTAGTACCCTGTTGGGCCATCTCTAGCATGAATGCATGATGTGATACGATTGAGTATTGAGACATAAAAGTTCTGTGTGATATTCTGCGATATCTCGTTTCATAGTTACTGTAAATACACCTTTAATTTGACCAAACTTTAAACTGTAAATCTTACCATAAACGATCCCAGATATGCTTGATTGGTGACAAATCTGTGGGTAGAGCAGGCCAAGGAAGGGTGAAAATGTAGCAGAGGCAGTCCTGTGAAACCCTTGCTGTGTGAGGGCGAGCACTGTCCTGTTGAAATTGGCTCCTGGGAGCCCTGCCAAGAATGGCAACACATGTGGCTAAAGAATGTCAAGAACATGCTGTCATGGGTTCATTGATCAATATTAGGGATGACCATGTGTCATATGCAATGACATCCCATACCATCACACCAGTTGTGGGAGAGGTATGCCGCTGTACATCGAAGGCAGGATTGAGACAATCACAACGGGGCCTCCACACATGGACACGATTGTCATCACTGTCCAAATTGAATCTGGATTCGTCACTAAAGATGATCTGATTTCATTCGGTTGCTGTCCAATTCCTTCGAGTGCGACACCACTCCAAACGGAGGTTACGGTGAGTGGGTGTCAATGGCAGTACACGTAATGGTAAGCAACTGTCGCGATAGCAATTGTTCTTCAGCCAGGATCCTTATGATAGTACGGACTGACGCAGAAGTCCATAGTGAAGGTGCTGCTTGTCTATGGATGGTGGACAATGGGAGAGTTAGCACTATGCGTGCGTGTCGTATGATGTGACGGTCTTCACGACTATTGGTCTGTTCAGGGTGTCCTAAACCTGGTTGACGTGTAACAGAACTCTCTCCTGTTTACTAGTCCCAACACCTCCTCACAGTAAAGTCAGAAATGCTTAAGTGGCGAGCTAGTCATTGAGCTGACCCCTCGGTTTCCATCATTCCTATGACTCTTCCCTTCTTGAACTATGTCAGCTGCTCATATTATCTCCGATGGCGGCGTAATGGCATTTCTAGTTAAAAAGTGTCCTTCTGCAGCAAATTAGATACATGCAAACAAGCTCTGCCTACCTATTTTATAATCTAAGGAGAACAAGTTCAACACCCTCTGGTGGTGTTACTTAATATGCAATCACGCTGCATTCCTAATCATTTACATAACTGACTGACACATATTTCATGCTAAATTTTGTAACAATCTCACTCTTACTTCTTAGTGAGCCAATTCTTATGGCAATAAGTGTATATTAACTATAGGACGTGAAATAAAAAAACAGAATAAACTGCTTAAATGTGAATATCAGAGAATTGAATTCATTAAATTAGTATATTTAAATGCGACGAATTCATTTAAAGAAATGCACTTAAATACGAAGGATACATTCGGTGCATTTAACTATGTCTATTCGTTCGCAGTATTAGCATATATCAATTTTGAAGTACTTTCCTATCCGAAAAAAGTTTCCCAATATGCGTTTCGTAACGTAACGTTAGGTGAAGACAGAATGAAATGAATACCGAATTTATTATCCACTTCATTTAACAAATGAATACTATGTAGATTTTCTGAGACATCTGTTTCCTGAATTACACCTACGGCTTCAGATTCCAGTCGTGGCCTTCCGGATGGAGTTGTGTCATTCATTGACTCATTCGCATCCTTTACAGTTTTTTTTTGATCGATCGTTAAATAAATTCTGATAAGTTCTCAATCTTTCCTGTCGAAATCCAGACTGGGATTCTGACGACATATTTTGGAGCAGAGTGTGATTAGCAGAGGATCTGAAGTAACGAAAAACAATCAGTCTGAATTTCATACCATTTTATGTTTATTACAAACGAAATTTAAGTGAATGCAGGATGAAATAACATAGCGTCAAGTAAAATCTCTTGCTCTTCGATTTTGTCTCAGAGCGTCAAAATCGAAGAGTACTCTCACACATCACTGAGAAGCTGTCTGTGAACATAAACACTCCAAAGCAAATATGAAAATACAACGTCACCGATCCAGAAAATCAAAGAACCAAATTGGAAAAATTAGTATATGTAAGTTGCCATTCAAGTTCAATAAAGATCAATCAGACAAATTTGTTTATTCAACGATGCCAATCAAGTTCAGCAAAAATCAATCAAAAAATTGCTTATTCAATGGAGCCAAGTTCGGTAAGTCGAAGAATCAAAATAACCCTCATTTAATGGTTGCGTGTCTGATGGTCGATGAAGTTATACACTTGTTATAATCACCAGTGGTGTGAATCGTAATACGTAAAGTTATGGATTACATAAAGATCAAGTACAACTCAATTTTTACTGGTACACAGACGGTAAACCTGCCTTTCCGACTGGTGTTCACCCACGTATAAAGCAATTTAGGCTTCCTTATAAATTCGTAAAGTAAAAAGCTTTAATCGTCGTTAAATTATAATCTTCTAATTGACTATTCTTTTTAAGCTTGTGTGCATAAATACTCTCTGCAGTTTTAAGAAAAGGGTCGTTACTTGGGAATTCTTTTTTATTTCGTGCTTCGTTAAATTTTAAAATAATCTTTTGATTTTAAGATTTTTTTTAAATAACAAATAAAGTTATTGCAATAATTTTTGAAATATATATATATATGCACACAAATACAACCTCTTTCTTACTCTCTCTTCCGTAAATTTGGTGGATAAGTGTGAGTGAGGGATGGTGAAGTTTTATAATGCTAGAACCAGATATGGCTATGCTGCGCCAAAGCAAGTTGTAACTATGAACTAGACAAAGGAGAGAAAGATGGAAACAAAGAGAGAAAGTTAAATATGTCTGACAAGAGGGAACTTTAAAAATAGGGAACGATTGATTGGATATCCCGTTGGCACGTTACCCATACTTACCAAGCACAGTAAATCCCATGGGGAAGTAAAAGATAATTGGAATGCCTCGAGGTTCTGATACCCGAACTTATCTAAAGAATGGAAGCCCTAGAGAGTTGGTGGAGAAGTAGGAAATAGCAAAATATAGGAAAGGTGATTTCACATAGGAAAGTATGGGTGCAAACGAATGCATGACATTGTAGAAGATGAAGTGGTTAGAATTACCGTTCACTCGCAAAACTGTCTGATAATTGATTTCGACATTGTGACTCATTAAATGAAATCTTTGTAAACGTTATATTCAATCAATCACCGCCTCGTAGTTGAGTACGAAACAAATTCGAGAGTGATTGACTCCTTGTTTCCTGGAACATGGTCGTACTCTAACAGACTGTATGGAAGCTTCCTCGACGGAAACTTCCCTCTTGTAGTTAGCAAATAATCCTAGTTGCTAGCAAATAATCCAGTTTTACACAGTTGTTGATGAACACGTGCAAACATTTAAGGCTTTGAATGATTTATTGCTTATTAATGTTGCACTTATTAGAAACACATGGGCTATTGATGACGGACCTCGTAATTTTAAACATTGGTCAAATAATGAGGACGACACCTGAGTTGGGACCTCCTTCTCCAAACTTCTACTCTACACCAATGGGAGGACATGGGATCTCGACAAGTTTAAATTGTATCAGTCCCGCTACAAGGCGGATCTTTAGTGCTATTAGGGATTGATCCCATAACTCGACGAAAACAACGCCAACCGCGAATTCGTGACCATGACCATAGTACTGCCTCAACATTTGATGCTGTGATATGCGCCAATTGGGGTTGCGTTCTGCATACATTTACTCTTCTCTCTAACCTCTTTATCTCTGTAAATTCATTGAAAGAATAGTGAAGTCATAATATCGAATGAGAACTTGTGAAATAGCTTTTCGCATGAACGGAAGTAGTGAATGCACCCCACCCACTTCAACATAATACATTTGTTTGCGCCATACTTTCTTATGTGAAAAAAATCTCGTCTTGTATACTTCTCCACCAAATTTAAACGATTAATTCTGATACATCATGTATATATGAGTCTCTTTGAAGCCAATGCGTTCAAGTCAGTTTTTTTGATATTTTCTTATTTTCGTAAATTTTAATGGAATAAATAATATTCTTCTTAGTTATTAAAGGATTGACTCATTGCTTGGTTGTTTTCTAGGTAAGACAGTCCTTTTTTATTGTCTTTGTTTATGTTGTATAATAATTTCAGAAAACATTGTGAATAAGTCCACTTTTTATCCATATTTTTTTACATAAACTTTGAAATAAGAACTAAATTCTTTTTCTTTCGATATTTGTTGGCAACATTTAAAAAAAATCATAATAACTGTAACTGTTACTTCTGCTATTTAAAATTTCAGGACATGCCCATGTTTAGTGAATTTTATGTACGCGTGCCTTTTTTAATTTGAAATTTCTAAACTTTGGTTGAAACTTAAAAATGTTACATTAAAATGTTTGTGAAAATTATTGTGATCAAAAACATGAAGTAATCTTTCTTTAATAGCTATAAACTCTTGAATTTTTAATGTAATAAAAATAGATTTATTGTAAGGGTATAAAAATATAATTTTGACGAGGATGGCACCTTTTATATAATTAACATTAAATAAATAGGTTGACCAGCAATCTGAAAAAATATAAGTTAACCATTATAGTATTCTGGTAGAACAATTTCAAAAGAAACAAACAAAAACAAAGAAAAAGAAGCATGAGGGATTTATTGAAGTAAATATCTCCAATAAAATACGATTTGTATAGGATGTTAAGAAAGGCAAGTGGAGATCAAAATTTAGATTTAGGTAACTGAGAAAAAGATGATGCTTGAAAGGCGATCAAACAAAAAATTTATAACAAATGTTATATTATTTTTATATAAATTTGTTATCGTATTCAGCTGTTAAAAAGTATAAGTTCTGAAGTTTTTAAAGTGCTGTCATTGTCCCAATTAATGCTTACATAGTTATTTACACATCCTATTCATATCTTGCTTTGATAGAAAAAAAGGCATTGTATAGTTTTCTGATTAAAGTAATAAATTAAAAAGTTTAACAAACATTAATCTTCTCGGTTTTTGTTTTGCATTCTTAACCACATTGGCTTCTGAGCGACTCATATGTTAAAATGAAGTTCGATAAAAAAAGAATTCATAATTGCGGTAATATTGTATATGTAATGAGTATATGTGTATTTATTACCAAAATAATATAATACGTATTAGACATAGATGTATATCACACATACAGTAAGACTTCATTTAATGCTTCCTCAATAAACGATTCAATATCAGGTGGTCATTTTGACTCGCTATATTTAACTTATATTTTTTGCCCTCTGCTATCGTTCTTTTATTAATTTTACTATAAATTAATGCATTTTGAGAACCTATGCCGAAAAGACTAAATAGAGAAGATGAATGAAGGATGTATATAATAGTTTAATAATACTTTTGAGCATTTGTGCATTATTATACATGATAAACAATACCTATAAGCGTATAGTTGACAGTACGCAATGTCCAAGCATAGTAAACATGTATTTGCTTTTTAAATAAGTTAGACGATAGATCTGGTAAGTATATTTGTTTTGTCCAGTAGCAAAAAATAAATTAATGAATCGAATTTTTTTGTTTATCTATAAACTTTGTGTATTCGATATTAAGGGAAGAAGAGTCAGATGATACGATGTGGCGTGATTGTTTATTTACTTCGCATCGAGAGGTAACACAGCTATTGGCGAGGGCCCTCCTAATTTTAAATTTCAGTCAAGTGATGGGAAAATTCTACCCAGTCGAAATACAACTGAACTTGCACCTCCCTCTCCAAACTTCCACACCACGTCGACGGGAGGACTTGAGACCTCGAGCAGATTTAACGAGCATTAGCCCCGCTACACAATGGGTTTTTAGTGGCATCAGGGCTCCAATCCCCAGCTACAAGAAAAACAACGCTAGCCGGAAAACTGCGACTATGAACACTAGACACCTTTGAAGGCTGTCCATCCGTCTTTGCTTTGTTCGATTTTTTTGCAACAGTTTTGGTTTTGAGAAATCCATTCTCCATTGCGCTTTTGTTTGTTGTCTTTTGGTGGGCACACATCACGTTGATAAATTTTTATTCCTTTTTTAAATTTCCTTTTTTTTTTTTCCGGAGGATAAGTCCTATTTTTGCCCCACTGGCACTCGAAAACATATTTATGACTTCTATCTTTCTCTGTAACAAAGCTAACCAACACATATCAGTATGAATATCAAGTTTCAGTGCTGCCATCTATTGTTCACTAGGCCTCTGTGCGTGCGGTGGTATCAATTTTACACCTCTTAATTTAAAGTATTAAACGAATACCTTATATATTTTGTTTTGATTTCAAACATGTAGATTGGGTAACTGATGAATTTAAAATATTCAAATCGTTTCAGAAATATATCTGTAAGAGATAAAACAACTCCTTTTTAGGAACGTTCATCAGATTCAAAGCAATAATTTTTATTATCAATCTTGGTGGTTCTACCATCTAATTTAAGTAAAGAAAACTATAAGCTACCATTTGATAATAAATGTGTGGGAAAAAAAGCACATTTTACAGAGATTTTTAGGATGCTAAAATGTGGTATAAAAAAATACCACCGCCCCAGAGAGGGTGAATAATTAATATTATTCAGATTTTTTCAACTTTCAAAAATCATATGTATGTAAATATTTAAAAAAAGTGTGTATATATTGTTACGAACATAAGATGGTGCTTCCTGCAGTGATTATCTTGTGAAAGGAAAGAAATATTTACAGATGTCATGAATCAGCCAAGGGAAATTTAAGCAATAACTCTTTAACTTTGGTGATGGATTTGACGACTTGGCAAGAAACCTGGCGACATTGACGACAAATGGAAAGTTTCCAAAATAACTGGAATTGAGTCAATATCTTCACGGGGAAGTATGTTAAAAACTTATCCTGAAATTTTCTATGTGATGTCATTCCTGGCAAGAAGAGGTATTTTTATGCAGAGCGTCTGTGTGTCAGTAAGAGTCTGTCTTTGGAGTCTCTGTTGAGGAAATCAGTTGAGAAATTGTTAGGAAGCTGTCGACACTTGAAAATAGAGCATGCAAAGTGAATTTGTGAAGCAGCAATGTGTACCTGCCAAAAATTGTCTGATCCTGGCCTAGAATTGTAGAGTATTGCTGCGGATGCTTGTCCGTAATGATAACTAGTAAGATGGTGAGCTGAACGTTGGCGATATAATTGTGATTGTTCTTAAAAAAGTCTATTTTGTTCCTGTATCTGTGTCTCTTATCTGTAAAAATGCGGTGTATCTGTTTGCGCTGTTATTGTCCAAGCTGTGGTACTTGTGTGTTGTCCTGAAGATTTCTGAATAAAGCTTGATTTATCATTATCCTCCGATTTCCGATTTGGGCTTGATTTCACGCCCATACATCCAAGAACAATATATATATATATATATATATATATATATATATATATATATATATTATTTATATATTTATAAAAACTTTAAATTAAAAGAACTAGAAATAATATTAATTAAATATTTATCTTCACACGTAATGATGATAAAGGTATTTGCTTACGATTATTGGATCAAATGCTATATTCTTAATATTAGATTTACTACATCCGGTATGCTATAATCACGTTAGGGTATATTTGTAATTTTTATTTTGGCGATGATTAGTAGACAGCAACCAACAGTGGTAACACCGACGTCATCCATCTTTTAAAACAGGTATTTTTCGAGGCACTCTCGTACTCGATTTTTTTAAAATTGAGATTCTCTTGATAACAAATTTATATGTCGTATTTCCTTTACAGATTTACAGATGGAGTTAGTTCTTTTGCTGAGCACAAGATAATGGTAAATGACAGCTATAGATATTGGACCGAACTGAAAGTCATTAATGACACTTTTTTTACGTCGTCTGGGGAAGAGGTAGAGGTGCCTTTGCCGCTTGAAAAAGGCAAGTGTAATATATAGATTTCGAGAATGTAAAAGTATTTATAGTGTTTTCTAAGGTGAAATTTCAGTAATTGGTTATTTAGTTTTTTTTATAGAGGTATTGTGTTCATCAATGCGTTTTTAAATTAGCTATTTTTATTAAAAATTGAATTTTTTAAAGATTTTAATTAATTTAAGTTATTATTTAAGTAAATTTTAAAACATAATTTCTTATTATTGTACTTAAAAGCTAAATTAGTTAATGAGACATATACTCATTAACTAATTTAGCCCATAAATTATTACTCAGATTTCTTTACATCATAATTTCTTATTAACACGTTCACTCCGGTGACTCGCACTTAAATATCCCATCAGGCTTCGAGATCGAACTCAAGCTCCCATCAAATGTTCTCCAGCAATTGCTGTGTGACAATTTGAATC
The DNA here is from genome assembly GCA_019974015.1 of Nephila pilipes. Taxonomy (NCBI): domain Eukaryota; kingdom Metazoa; phylum Arthropoda; class Arachnida; order Araneae; family Nephilidae; genus Nephila; species Nephila pilipes. Next base: position 146,746 of record BMAW01059855.1, on the reverse strand, counting down.
GCGGCAGCAATTCTGATTGCTGCCCTGATTCAAATTATGCAGTTTATGCAGTGGTGGCACAGGGGTTTAGCAAACAAAAGACTTACGCTGAAGATTTCATGCATCCTCACAGCTAGAAATCCACTGGAATAAAATCAGGTAAGTTTGGAGGTCATGGGAACATGAAATGGGGAGATAATTCCGGCATCAAAGTATTCCGCTGACAAATTTAATAAAGTACCCTACATATGGGGAAGCATCACTTATACCCACACAACGTCAGAGAGAGCCCTTTCACTGTTGAAAATAGTGAATAATGTTATTGGTAACAATTATTAATAATGACCTCTTGTTACTAACAATCATCTCTGTAAAAAAGAAAGAGCCAAGAATATCAAACATTTGTTAACGTAATACTTTGGGTCAGAATTTCTCCCACCAGTTCACGGCCACCAACCTCACTCGATTTCATTCTAATGGATTTCTGGTTGTAAGGATACTTGATATCCGGAGCGTAAGCAAAATTTCGCTAACTTTGATACGAAAGCTACCATCTCATGTCGGATTCAACAGATTCCTCTTTACATGGTACGTACGCAGTACTATTCAACTTCTGGCACATGTATAAAGTGCCCTCGTGTGTGAAGGCGGGCACATCGAAAACATGTGAGATAAAAATGTTTGCTTTGTAATTGATTCTTTGTCTTTAATGGTAGTTTCCTCCCACCATTTTTCTTACCACGAATACCATTTCAACTCCATTTTTAGTTTTTTTTTTCTATCGAGGATCCCGTTTCGATAGTAAAAAGTTTGAGTTGATACTTGAAATTTTCAACATTTTGTCACTTCATCTTCAACTATGATAGTTGGTCTATTGCTTTTCACATCAATTGTGAGCGCATTCTAAATAAAACCTGCATTCTAAATTTTAATCCGTTTCCTCGAACGCAGCGCTCACAAAAGAGTCATATATTGGCAAAGTTTTTTTCTTATAATTATCCTGTACGATAATATTTTTCATCGCGTTTTTAATCAGAAGTTATAAGATAAGGAAAATTTGTGAATAATTTATGAACACCCTATATATATATATATATATATATATATATATATATATATATTATATTTATAATTTCTACAAGTCTGCAGAAACAATAGACAAATGCAGAAATGTTGGACAATTTCTTTTACTGCAGGATTTCTTTGTGAATTGTTGTAAGTATTCAAAACTAGATGACGGTTAAATTCATTGTTAATAAAGTTGAAGTTATGATTTGCGCGGTGTAATCACTATCTGCCTTGATTTAAATTCCTATTAAAATCTTAATATAAATTTTCAGGCTTTGTCATCAAAGGACTCACAAGTTAGAATAGGATTTAAATGAACAATCTGATTTATTGAGCTAGTTCAACTAAGAGAGCAAGAACACTCAGTTCAGTGCTCCCCCTAGAAATACGTTCTTTGCTTCTTCGAACCATTTCTCATCTCTGCCAATAGCAAATAATTTTCTTGGCAGCTATTCTGTTCTTTTTCAAGTTCAATATTCTCAGATTTATATCCTCTATCTGTTCATCTTTATCTATGTTATTCGTCTGTATTCTTTACTTTCTGTCCATTTAATCTGTTCAAAGAAAGCTTAGTAATTTTTCTCTTACTGATCACTCAAATTCGCATCAATTCTCTTTTCAATCACACTGTTTACTATTCTTTAAGAAACAATTCTTTAAAAATAGGACATTATTTACATATTTATTTATTATTCATTACTATGAATTAATTAATTTGGAACTTATAAATATTTATTGAAAAATACTTATATTGAAATAGTACTAAACATGCTTTATTTTACTGTCTACTGATATAATTAGAAAATAGTGTTCCTCTCAGCAGTAATATATTACAATTTTTTTTTAAAAACTATACACCAACTGAAATGTATAAAATGATCAAATGAGAATACATATAGTAATTCTGTAGTATTAATTCCTTAAGAAATTCGAAGAACATGTGAATCTAATAATTAGCTAAAGAACAGTTATTTAAAAATGAACAAAAAAGAACAGCTTATCTAAAAGAACCTTAACTCCCAGCCTTATGAAGAAGTCTTGCCATGTGGTTCAGTATAGAATGATATCAATTTTTTTTGTCGTTTGGTATAAAAGCTGATCACAAGTATAAATATCAGAAAAAATTTCCAAAATCGAAAAACACGCATCCTATTTTAATGCTTTCTTTAATAGTTGAATAAGATTTTCGGATGTCGTAGTTTGTCAAATATCTCATGCATTCAATAAAATAAACGGATAAAAACAAACTATTAACAATATACGTGGTACAACTTTTGTGTATTAATTTATTTCCAGGTAGAGGAGAGTGCGTTACGGTTTCTTTCCATCTCCATGACAGTATAACAGGGCTCTTGTACCAAACTGAATGTAAAGATCATGCCCATGCAATATGCTCTGCTCGAGTGTCCACCACAACCCCAAGAACAACGAGCCACTTACCACCTCTGCAACAACAAATGCTATCATGTCCCCAAGGGCAGAACTGGAAAGTTTATCCTATCACCGATTCCTGCTATTGGGTAGAGTGTAATTTTTTATTTAAAAATGTTCCATGTGTTCTTACTGAACCATTTCAACGTCCATATCAGGAGCGAAGAGTATAATGTCATGCCGACCGTATTATATTTTATCATTTCTAACATGGTTATCGGATAAGCATGCAACAATAAAATTGAGTTTCATGATATTTCACAATTAAAGTGTTATTATTCGCTCATTGTTTAAAATTCAAAGGGGTAGTTGAATTTATGATTAAAATGTCATATACATTAGATCCTCGTTAATTTACTTTTTAAATCGAATCTCCTGTTAAACCGGATCGTTATGTATGAAGATTTTTTTTAAGAAAATTGAGATGAAAAATTATTTTTTTTTACAGAAATAATCTAGCTCCACGAAACTTTGAAAGAAAATTTTGAGGGATGGAAGACTTTACAAATATTTTGTGTAAAGTCTTCAAACTTTTATGACATCTTGTATCACGAGTGACAAATGGTATATGGTGCTACATTATCTAATTGGAAATTGCAATAAAACAATTTTAAGCGAATGCCTGTTGTTCAATAATCACAGATTTTTATCTTCTGTAAATATGATTCATATTCGATTCGTATAATATAAAAATGATTCCCTATATATTTAAATAATGAGGGGAAGCATGACGCACAAACATATGCACAAATAATAAAAGGCTCGGATTGACGTTTACTTTATGTAATTTTATGAGCAAACTGTAACATTTTGTCACAACAGAGAAATTATATATATATATATATATATATATATATATATATATATAAAGCAATAAAATTATACCTTTCTTCCAGGAAACTTCTTTCGAAACCAGCCGCTTATCCTGGAATGATGCGCGTAGATATTGTCAATCATTTGGAGGGGATTTAGCCAGTTTCCACAATGTGGATGAAGAAAAAGTTGGTCTCAGGTAATTAATCTACCCCTGTCATGTTAACTGCTTTATTCTTAACTAGAATAGATCAATAGATATATGATTATTATTAATAAAGTAAAAATTGGTAGATTAGCCTTTTTTTTTATCTCATCTTTTTTCCATGCTCCACAATGTAGGATTAGATTATTTGTAAATTATCGCTTATCAATGTTGTGTGCAAGTGTACTTAATGTACTTATCAATGTAATTTATCACTTAATTGATAGTATTCCCTGATCGGAAAATAAAAGTACTCCTAACAAAAATATATATACGTAAGCTATCAAGTCTGCTAACTTAAAATTCGATGACCCAGAAGTTTCCACTTACTTTGGGTAAGAGAGTGTTTTATCTAAACCAGATAGGAATGGGATTCTACTCTCTTGACTAGCCCTGTATACACTTGAGAGGGATTTGGAGAAGTACTAGTCTGATGAGAACAATAAACTGGCTTCTACCAAAATACGACAACTTAATTGATGGTATGAGAAGTCTATGGTACCAATGTATTACGAATAAGGGCTGACATATCCCTTATTAAAATTTATTTATTGCATTTTCCCTCTGAAAAATCTGTGATTTTTTTTAACCTAGGGATTTTTGTAAAAATGTTATTCTTTGTTTGTAAATCAAGGTTTTGGAGTCTTTGGCTCAGGAAGGGCCTTTACCTTGCGATGGAGACATGGTAAAAATCTATACCAAAAAATTTCCTTGATTTGAAATCTTTATAATTTCAGATGACTTTTTATTAATTTTTTAACTTAATTTTAATGTAAATAATTTAATGTAAAATAATTTAAACAGGGGAAAAACAAATTAAAAAATTAAGTAATTAAAAAGTCATTTTAAGGTGAAAAATAAATTATAATTGTGAAGCAAAATTTTAATTTAAAAAGGAGAAAAGACTCGATGCGACGTTTCAGGAGGCTCAGACGCCCGTTCGCTTGTTGAAACGTTCAGATGCTACTTTCTATGCCGCAGATGGATGAGGAGAAGTCTAGGTGTGTCTGGTTTTTAAATATAAGATAAAGATGCATAGAAAAAGAAGAAAAAACAAGATTTAAATTAAAGATCAGGATAATTATTAAAGAAAATGTTTTTGAGGTGTTTAATTTACAGATTTGCGATATTTTGGATGGAGAAGTCTTGTAAGTCGGGGATGCTATTCTAAAATTTTTGCATTGTTTGTTGGAATAATTGTTTGATGAAAGGAATATAGAAAGCTCTTCTAATATCATCATTAGTAAAAAATTAAAGGTTTTACTTGGGTCAAATCAAAAGTTTTTAGATATAATTTGGCAGAATAGCCCCAGATGGCACATGCATAGCTGAAAAATGGTTTGAAAATTAATCAAGAGTTTATTTCATGCTTTTATAGTTATTTGTTTTGAAATAAAGTCTTGATTTTAAAAATTGTTTGTACTTTAACTTTTAGAGGTTGGTAGGCGTATAAAATTTATTTCTTTGAACTCTCTTGGAATATATTGGACGAAAATCAAATTGAAAGTACTATTTCGTAGAATAAAACAATTTAAATATATAGATCTGTGTAGAATAGAAAATAGAAAGTAGCTTTTTCGCAAAACAATTTAATAAATGGAGTACAACCAGGGTTAGTAAAACTGAAAATTTTTTTTGGTTGTCTGTTTTTCCTAACCAAGTTAATTAAAGTGCAAGATTTAAAACATTTTTTTTTTTAAATGAACAGTGTTAAATACTGAAAATTCGGTCAAGTTGTATCTCACAGTCGGATGACGAATGCAGTATTATCACATTAGAAGAATTTCTCCCTAACAAGAGGCAATTACGTGTTAGATTCATGTTTCTTGTGTTAAAATAATGTCCTGCCATCTATATGAAAACGAATTTTAATGAGAAATTATGGATTTATATGTTTCATATTCATTATGTATTTCTAGATTACATAGATTTAGACAGCGGTTATGAACAGTTGATTTAATGTATTTTACTATATCACAATACAAATTGTTGAAAAAGATAGCCTCAGATGCAAATTCATCAGTACTGTTGGCTGTTTCGCTACGCACGAAGGGGTAATTAGATACACAAGCAGTTCAAATGACTCAAAAGTAATTGCGAATGATCCAGGAAAATTTGATACTTAAAACATTAGCATTTGTTTGTCATTCGACATAATATTCGTATTGCATATGAAAATATCACTTGTTCAAATATAATAAATAACAGAAATTAAGTTAGTGGAAAAATTTTCAAAAAAAATAGCTAGTGGATAACTGGATAGATGCAACTCGTATTGGAAAGTGATTACGAGTCGTAGACAAGTATCCAAAAAATTTGAGATAAAAAGCAACGTTTTTTTAAAACAACGTTTTTAAATGGTGGCAAAGCTTATTAAATTTTTTTTTTTAAATATTAGTTAAAACTTTGTAAAAAACCTTATATCTCTCTCGTCTTTAATTTCACTCTTTCTGCGTAATTCAATATATCTTTCATAGATGGCGCCAGGTTACTACACAAATTACGTTATTAAAAAAAACATTATTGAAATATTAGTTAAAACTTGTTGCAAATGTCTAAATTTTGCATTGTTAGGCGAGTAAGAACGATTCCCAAAGTTTCAGAGCTCTAGCTTAATGGGAAGTTGGTTAAATTAACGATCGAAAATTTGATGACACACTCACACACCAAATGAAATACAGAAAAACGTTGTAAAAACGGAAACAGAGCACCCTGGTTAGCTGCGTTGGGAAATCTACTGGTGCGAGATGCATTCTACTCATCCAAAATGAATTCGTCAGATTTCAGCTGTCGACGGAGAGAAGAAAATAGGGACAGATCTGAGAGGAGAAATTCACTTTGGAAAGCTAGCCGAGGGCAGTAGTTGAATCACAAAGGCAAATACTTATATTCCTTTTTTTACGAGTTCTTCTGATGGCTGCAAAAGTAAAAATACCAATATCACGGTGCGCATGCAAAATATTCGCAATTTACATAATCTGCGCACGTAGAAATTTTTTTTTCTAATGTTCCATTTCATGTCAATAAGAGAAAGTGAAAGTTGTACGATAACTAACATGCAGCCTTATGGCGTGGGGAGAAGTTGCAAGTGGTTTGAGGACGTCCTCCACAAACTAAATACCCCGTGAGAGAAAGGATTAACCTAAAGTAACTTTTGTATTCTGTAGAAGTTTCTAGAGACTAGTATATAAAGTACTTTAAGTAGAGTAATACTCCACTCCCTCTGAAATGAAGTCCATTTGTTTCTTAGATACATTGAAAGAAAATATCTTCCCTATTTCTATTAACGCACTATTATTAAATGCAAGATTTCTAGAAAATTAATTTTAAGATATCCATTACCTTTTTTCTTTATTAGCTTCCAGTATGGCAGTCTTGCTCATCCGTATTGGATTGGGTTGTATCTTGATCCCGAAACAGAAAGTAAGTTTTTAGTACTTTTTATAGTTAATTATAGATACAAAAAAAATCATTACATTGTTTTGTATCGAAAGTTAAATCATTGCCAACTTTTTAGATGATGAAATCTAGCATTATTTTTCTAACACAAAAATAGCTTCATAGTTCGATTAACCAGATATTAACTCGAAATATAAGAACTGCATTTTTTTCAATAGGAAAATAATTAAAAAAAAATATAACACTTTTTCCGTAAATGACATAAGCAGATCATCCGATACTTTAATTCTTAAAATATTTCATTTGATAGTATTTTTAATGTTTTTTCTCGAATTTGCTTGAATTTTTGTATTATTAGCTTTAATGATATTAATTATTTGTGATTCTTCCGCTTCCCTGCTGAGGTTCTGAACCAACGAAACTTAATAAATTTTCTTTCAAGAAAAATTCAATTAACAATCAAGCTGGTTTTATTCTGATAAATTGAAGGATCACAAATCAATTGTTTTTATGTATGTAGAGTTGTTACTATAAATCGCATTTCCAACCAAAGATTATCATTAAAAATTTTACTTATCTTTATAACGAAAAAACTGCTTCCGACTCTGGAAATAACAGATGTGAACTGTAGGTTTGAGTTATATACCAGTTTCAGATGATCACTTAACACCTTCTTACACCAACGTCTTGAGCACATCAATCACGCGTTAACATCTTTACCCTCGGTAATCGCACTAATATGAAGGTCATTCAATATTTAAACAAATAGCTTTACACCAAAAGTGTATTATTATATTAATGCAATTTTTTATTTGCTTTCCCATGTAATCCTAAAATTTTCTGCCCTTGTCCTATCCTTTTAGGATTCTTCTTATCCTCTCAGCGAAAAACTCTTTACCTTAACCTCGAAGCCAGTTATGTACTTTTTTCTTTGCTCCTTCGTTGTGCTTGAAATCTTGACGACACGTAAAGCTTTTTTCATCGGACGTTACAGATAAAACTCTGAAAGAGCAAGATCAAGGATGTAAGAAGGATGAAATAAAAGCTCCCAACCTCCTTCGCAAAAAGTTTTCAGCGTCATTGGTGCAAAACGAGGTCGCAAGATGTTTTGCAAAGAAGCATGCTTTTCTTCTGCCATCTCGAATATTTCCTGATCAATTTGGGCTTGAATTTCTTCGCCAACATGTCAAAGCAATATAATATGTTGATAATGCGTTGTTTCTCCAAATAATGATAGAGAATTGGACCATAGGCAATCGGTACATCGGTGATGCTATCGTGACAACTTTTAAACTCTTTCATCCACGAGTAAAAATTCACGCTGTTCATGCAATTACTGCCGAATTCTTTGTTTATCCGAGATAATGTTTTTGACGATTTTACGCCTCCTGAAAGTAAAAAATCAGATCACAGAACGCTGTATTTGAAAAGTACTTTCTTCGAGGGGACACACCAATGTAACTAAGACCTTAGAGGTTGTGTTTATATAGATGTAAATCGAAAAGCTGAATAACACTTAGCAAAGTTGGCAATTAACACTTACGAAAGTTTCATTTGCTTGCTTTAAGAGTTTCCTTACATAATTGTCTATTTACATATTGAATGACCCTCGTTCTTTCAATCTCCCTAATTGATTCCTCCAAATACTCTATATTTCTATTTGATAATGTTCTATTCACTACACTTCTAATACAGTAAAGTTAATTTCAATAAGTCCGGTTTATTCATAAGATAAGATTCTCAAATGATATAACGTAATAAAGTAAATCAAAAGGTTAGTTTAAAAGAAAAAGCATGATAACCCTTTACATTTTATTTTGTTTTGTTTCTAAGTTTAATACTTATCTCTTTTAAATTCGAACACTCAATGCTCTAGTTTGCTATGTTTTAATTCTTAAACTGTCCAAAATTTTTTTTAGTCATGTATTGTTTGAATAAAAAAATTTGAGGCATCTTAAGGCAAAATTAAATCTGTTAGTCAGGTTTAATTCTTTAGGATTCTGTAATGCCAATACGTGAAATAAATCTCTTTCTGAAAGAATTTGCACAACGTGTAATATTTGTCTTGTTAGTCTTGTGATTAAATTCTACGAAGGTACTTGCTTTCATTATTTTTTTTAAATACCTGCATAAAATTAATAACAAAAATACAGTTTATTTTCAATTGCGAGCATACCTCAAGAACTAAAAACGTGTTTTTTTTAATTTAACTAAATAATTAAAAAACCTATTCCTAGAATTGTTGAAAGTTAACAAGTGACTCTCAACCTTAAAGGTAAAATGGTATAACAAAAAATAACACATAGATTGATTATTAATGTTGTACTTATAAGACACACGAAGGATATTGGTGATTATCATTCGACACTGATATCATCTCTAATTTCACTAGTTAATAGACAACATCGTATTTAAGTATAATATTTTGAAAGAATTAATTTCTATGGCATTCACGATTTAGTAGCTTATTCTGCTTTTCATTTCCCGTCCTACTATTTAATGCTAAGTGGAATATGCACTGATGGCCATTAAAATTGCAATACCAGGGAGGAATGAATTGACGATCATTAAATTCACATGAAAGGAAGAAAAGATTAGGTTATGCTAATGGTATTACAGCGCATTTATGCGACACAGAAGAGAGAAATGACATTTGAAGCACTGCATAAAAGAAAAGTTGTGCAGTGGATTTCTCATTCAGAAAGTGCTTTGTTAGGTTGGGGTTTGCTTCGGAATATCATATTATGCCTCGATTAATAAGAAGAAATGCTTACCAGAAAGTGTCAGAATACGATAGAGGCAGGATCGCTGCCTATCGAGAGTGTGGATTTTCATTCCATGATATTGCCCGTCACACTGGACGAAATTCAACCACTGTCATGCGAATATGGAATCAATGGGTTGCTGAGGGTCATACTGAGTGGCAAGTGGAATCTTCATGCTCACCCATGACTAACGTCCGAGAGAACAGGCATATTGTGAGGTCAGCGCTGCAAAACTGTACAACCGCAACATGGACCATTAGTCAGGAAATGGGTATGTTTGTAGCACTTCCAGAATCCTCTCGAATAGTGCAACGACGTTTGCAGTAGTGTGGACAGCAAAGCGACCATTACTTCGGCTTCCCTTGACAATGAAGCACAGATTGAGACGGCGACTCTGGTGCGCGAACGACAAAGCTGGATACAGGAGTGGTATAATGTCGTCTTTTCAGGCGAGTGTCTTTTTTGCGTGCAGTATTCTGATTGCCATACATGTATCTGGAGTTCGTGAGGAGACCGCTGGTCATCTGCTTGCATTCGATATTAGCATAGGGACCCTGCAACTGATGTGATGGTTTGGGCCGCCATTGGGTACACGACACGCACATCTCTAGTTCGGATCGACTGTAACTTGAACGCAGTCCGGTACATTTCTCTCATCTTACATCTAGTGGTTGTGCCCAATTTTCGAGGCCTGCCAAACACATCTTCGAACTCGATAATGCAAGACCACATGTAGCACGTCGTGTTCTGCCCTTCCAGGAGCAAAGCCCTCTGGGGTTTCGATTGTTACCCTCTTCGACATGGTCTTCAGTCTGTCTCCCGTTGAAAACATCAGGTCATGGGTTGCTTAGAAATTGACTCGCCACCCCTTTCCAGCTAATACGGTTGATAAAGTGGGACACTGACTTGAAACAGCATGAAATGATTTGCCCGTTTCTGTCATTCAAGCCCAATTCGACTCCATACCTAACCGAGTAAGGGCCATTTTAGCTGCCTAGGGTGTCTGCTGTTTCAACTAATTTCTCACCTCTGAAAACCCCAAAACTGCTTGCAAAATTTAATCACATTGTCTTCATAATATACTGTTTATGTACAATAAATATCTTTTTTTTTATTTCCTTTCCTTCATGAAATTGCAATTTTAATGGCCAGCAATACATATGTGGAATTAAAAGAAATCGATTGCTTATTAAAGTCGTATTTTGAAGCAATATGAGGGCTATTGGTGACAGACCTCGTAATTTTAAACCTTGGTCAAAATTAGAACACTCTTCCCTCTCCAAGTGCTTCCAGATGACGCCAACGGAAAGATTTCGAGACTTAGGACTTGTACATCAGCCCCGCTTCTTTAGTGCATCAGCATTCGAACTCACAACTCGATGAAATAATACCGGCAACATGTTTGCCATTATGATCAATTAGGCTACTATGACCTTTAACAACACGAAATGGGAAGAAAATACAAGATTTTTGAGAAGTTGGAGAAATAACCGAAGTTTCAGTTCGACGAATCCCAAGTGAAATCCATGTGGACTGCAAAGAGATTGGTAAGATTTTTACTATATGATGAAATGAATTGAGATCCCCTCATAAAAGAGCATTAGTAAGTAGGGTGTTGTGCAGTTTTCGAAAGGGAACAGGTATAAATGCGTGTGTACAAGACTCATCCAAAATTAAGCTTCCTCTTTCTGAATTTGGTACTTGTGATCAGTACTGATGATTGGGATTTAAAAGGGAGGAGGGCAAAATATTTATACACAAAAATGGTGAGGGTTCTAGGGAAAATGAGAAAGAGGGATAGACATAAAAAAATAAAAAAAATTAGGTACAAAATTCTAAAATTTTGACGCTTTCTGAGGGAATTTGGATAGAGACGTAAAAAGATATTAATAGTTTATAACAACTTTACTACTGCGTGATTTTAATATTAGTGCGTAATTGTTTTATTTTGATTTTGATTTTTTAATATTATACGATACAATTTATTCAAAGGAACAATATTACTCATGTATTACAATTAAATAGAAATATATCAAGTATTCAAAAATTAATCAGTGATTTTTTCATGAAATAAATAAGATTTGTTTAAAATAAATATAAAAAAAAGATAATTTTCCAAAATCCAACTAGTAAGTTTACTCAATATTTTACACTGCAAAATGGGAAAGGAAAAATAAAAAAGATATTCTTATAGATTACTTATATTTAATAACATATTTAATTAGGTGTTCAAAGCAATATAATTAACTCTATTGCTGAAAGAAAAGCAATGTAAAACAAGTTTCTCATGCCGTGATGCGTGGCATTGCATTTTGTGCATATTTCTGCTATATAAATTTTTAATAATTAAAGAAACGAAAGATAATATAACTAGGTGGTAAGACAAAAGGGATCAAGCAAATATTTTATTCATAATTCCTAGTTTTACGCGACTAAAATAGAGTAAAAATTTTCCCCCAAATTTGTTCCCCTGCCCCATTGTGCCCAATTGTTTTGACTACTTGTGTAAAATCGCTTTTACTGGAAAGCTAGGGAAATTCAAACAAAACTTAAGCCGATAATTTCCTATTATATCACCATTTCCGGTTTGGAAAAAATAGTAGACGGGATTATATATGTATAAACATAATATATAGGTGGTGTTTCTTGCAATGATTTCCATGAAATCAATGAAGTCTCGCAGTTGCGAATTCCTTTTGCGACACCCAGGACGTACTTTTCAACAAGAAAATGCCCGGCCGCAAACGGCACGTGTTTCTATGAACTGTCTGCAAGGATCCCCTGCACTTCCTTGACCAGCTAGGTCACCTGATCTTTCTCCCATACAGCACATTTAGGACGTTATGGGAAGGCGATTGCAACCATCCTGGAATGTTGATGATTTAGCCCAACAGCTAGAGACAATCTGGCACGAAATTCCGCTGGATACCACCCGGGAACCTTATCTGTCTATGCGACCCCGGGTTCCAGCTTGCATCCAAGCCAGAGGAGGACTAACGCATTATCGACTTCCCCCTTAACGGCCAAACTTTGAAGTAAATCAGCCAATTGTTCTAAAATTTTAATCGTTTGTTTTTCTATGTATGTTCTGCACATAGAACACTTTTTATTGCAATCAGACAACTCCTTCTCAGTGCATCGTTTTGTTTTTTTTTTTATTTTTTTTATAGTATATACATGAAATTCATTCTTTAACTCAATCTCATCAAACCCATTTGATACTTCCTTTGAACTAAAATTATTGAAATAACATATAATATTTTTAAAAAAAGCTTGCTGAATTGCTTAACTAAATAACATTACCAGATTTGAATCGCGAATTACTTCACTTTTAAGTTTCAGTTGCCAAGTAATCATGGTCGTGAATGTATGGCAGATGAGTCTTATGTCGACTCGTCGGTTCAAGTCAATACCACGAAGAACCCGTTGTGTACCGGGGTTGATACGTACGTTAAAACTGTCGAGGCTCGAAATCCTCTCATTGATGTGATGTGGAAATTTAGAGAGGGGGTTACATCTTGGTGCCATCCTCTTTACTTGACCATGGCACTGAATTACGAGGTCTGTCACCAATGGCCTTCTTATTGCAAGGTGTGACAATTACAAAACAATCAAATGAATGCATTGACAGTGTCTCGTTGACTAAAATTTTCCTCAACACATACAGCTTCAGTTGTTATTTAGAAATTATGATAGTCAACTATTATTCTTAAGAAAATGTCAGCCAATAGTCAGCCAACATCACAATATAACTTTTTTTTTCTTGCAAAACCGTTTCAAATGCTTTGTATTTTGTAAATCAATTGCATTTTGTAAATCAACAACAATAAACTTTTAATATTGGGTATGATCCAGATAAAATAATTATTTATTTTAAACGACTATTGACTTCCAGAATTTTTTTTTCCAGAAAGTATGTCTTTAATTGTAGTTCTTCACGCGTTGCATAACATTCTTTATAATAAATACTATTCTTTTCTGGCATTCGCACTTTATTTAAAGAAACTTTTTTTAATGAAGAGTTCTAACGACGGAAAGAAATCAAATCTCAAAACACCGGAAATATTTTTATACAATTGTGAATATGATTTTTTTTTATATGAATCGAAATTTAAAATATTTTACTCTGATTATGGAAATGTTAATCTAAATTTCTACTAAAGAAAATTAAGTTTATTGAATAAAATTTAAATTGAAAACATTTTAAATTTATAACAGCTGGATTTAAAGTTATTTTTCAGAAATTCAGGTTTACTTAAGTGATTACATAAATAAGAACTTTTTGTGCATGTCTAATGAAACGATGTGTTACCCATAATAAATTTTCTACATTCCTTATGTCCAGCTTACCATTGGACGGATGGGTCACCTCTGGATTATCAGAACTGGGCTCCGGGTCACCCCAATCACAGGGATAAGCGTCTGCGCTGTGTTGCCATGGACGCAGACGAGAAACACTGGATAGCCAGTCTTTGCGGCATTGTCAGTTGGTTTGTGTGTAAAGCTCCTAAAAGTAAGTGTCACAAAAAAAATTAATAAACTCAAATGTTTTGTTCATAAAAAAAAAACAAGTTCTTTGTCTGCATAGTTAAGAGAATAGAATTTCATTGTTAGAGTTTTTGAGATTTCCTTTTAAAATTTATTAATTTAATTCTCTTCTTTTTTCTGAAGTTCGGTATACCAGATGAAGCAAAAGATAAAATTAATATCTTGCTTATAAAAACGCTTTACAAATACTTTGTCTATACAATTGAGAAAATCGAATTTTGATATTAGAGTTTCAAAGATTTCATCTAATTAGTTAATTTTCACTTCTACTGTTTTCGAAAATTCGGGATGTCAGATGTAGCAAAAGATAAAATTAAATGAATCAAAATTTCATAGTAAGCGGGCTGCTCGAAATTTAAATTTCAATAGTTATTCTACTTTTCAAACGATAAAAAAAATAGCATATTTTGCTTTTGAAAAATCAATATGATAATTTATTAAAATGAAATTATAATTTTTATAATATCTGACCGGATGATGAAATGTAGACCTCAAATATCTTCCGGTGATAAAGAGGCGGCAGACAAGTAAAGAGGTAAGCGTGTAGCTCGAAACAGAAATTTGAATAACAACTTTACTAGTCAAAACAAAGTAAAATTAGCATATTATGTTTTTTTTTAAAAAAAAATCGGCTTGATAGTTTTTTAGAATACGATTATAATTTGTACATAGATATTTATGGTGAAAAGAGTATTCAAAATAAATTAAAGATCCCAAAATGCCGTACCAATAGTTATAAAAGTAAGGCTACAAGTAGATGAGAGTATTTTTACGTTGTGTCTATGGCCCATTTGATTTGATAGGAATGCGGTACAATGCCAAACGAAACTGCAGAGTTTATACTGTTGTCCAAAAGTTAAGCATAATTGGTAATTATGCGAATAATTAAAGAAATCTAAGTCAAAATGGTGGGAAACGTTATATATGTGTGTAAAAAGATTATAAAATAAGAAAACAGTGTGAAAGAACGTTATTGATAATTTTTATTATGCAAAAAGCATTTTGAAAGAAAACTGGGTTGAAGAAGATTTTTCACTTTAGGGAGAAACAAACGAAATGAAAAGGTGATGTAGCACTTAAATAAGGCGAGTGGTCACCTCTGTCAGCCAGGTACGTTGCGTAACAATTTCCAATATTTGCTATGACATTGTGGAGGTATAGTGGGATCAAAGTGTTCCAAAAGTCGTGATGAACCCCTTTCAATTCTGGAATGAATTTAGCGGATGCGGAAGGGCTGCAAGTTGTCTACCTAACATATCCTATGCATGCTCTATGGGATTCAGATCAAGTGATTGAGTAGGCTAAGGCATGCGTTGGATATTTTTTCTTTCAAGAAAGTCATTGATCAAGCTCGCATTGCGATAAGACGCGTTATCATCGATAAATATGGATTAACAGCACCTAGAAACAGACGAAATTAAGACTCAAGAACTTCATCTCTGTATCTTTTAGCAGTTACAGACACCGTCTCAAAAACATATAGATTTGTTCGGCCATCCTGAACGATGCCTGATCACAACATAACTCCGTTGGATAGAAACTGATGCCTTTCCGTGATGTTTTTTTCGGAGAAAACGTGTTCCATGTTCTCGCCATATCATTAACCAATGAAAACTTAAGAGTTCAGACTAAAGGAAGGTTCTTCATTGAACATCATATTGGACCATTGATCCTCAAACTCCAAAACTGATAATCCAAACTCCAGTTTAAACGAGTGCGTTTATGTGTAAATGTAAAGAAATATAAACTGCTGGTCATCTGGCATAGAGGTCAAAATAATTAAATCTCCTGTATGTTAATTTGGCTGTAAACTCGTAATTAACTGAGGCGGATTTGAGCGTTGAACGCCGTTCTCTGGTAAAATTGTCCGTTTGACGTCACACAGTTATTGTTAAATATCGATCTTGGCGAACAGTTGTGACTTTTAGCTGACCTGGTATTAGCTGTTGGTTAGTACTTCTTGTATTTTGAAACCTCTGCTACAGTCTTGAGATGACTCACCGAACAGCATTAAGAATTCGATTGTGATCATTCGAATTCGAGTATTCCAACGATTTTTAATTCATCAAAGATGTCCAGTTGATATTTTTGGGTCATCATTCACTTTGTTTAATCGTAAACAATGCTCTTTCACACATGCATTGCACGAATCCTTCTGCCGAGTGTACCTGCTTGTTCACGTTCCGACATGCACAAATGTTATGCGCATGGAGACTTCGACTGAAATATTTTGCTTAAAGTCTAAGTTTCACCTTTAAAAGATAATTTTTCATAACATATTTTGAATAAATTCATCAATATTTTTTCACTCTTTTCCGCATTTTATGAATTATGTTTAATTGTAGGACTTTAAGATTATTAGAATCGCAGAATTTTACATTGGCAAATTTCTTTTCTTTAAGGCATATGTTCCAGTGCGTTATGATAAATATTTCTAAAAAAAGATAATTTACCGCAATGAGAGTAACTATCAACGTTTTAAATTGCAAATAATCGTAAATCATGATACAATTACAATCATCTTCCTCGTACTATTTACAAATTGAGGCATCATTGCTGTGAGAATATCTTTTGTTTGGTTACATTAAAAACTAGTCATGATTTGGCTGTAGTTCCGAATACAATTCGATTCCACTATTGTCTTTTATTTGTCATTATTATTTTTGAATGCATCATGATTGTAATGTTATTTTTGTTTGATTTGAAATTATACAATTCAATAAACGTAAATACTCTTGTTTTCTAATGACCATTTAATGATAATATTACTTTGTGATTATTTTTATAATTCCATTTCTTTATTGATTCCTCATTTAATTTTATACATTTTTGTTTCGCAGAATCACTTATATTATTATTTTTTAAAATAAATGTTATATGTATGCTAGGACAGACTTGATTATGAAGCATATAATTAAGTTACCGTTACGTCGCGATACAATTAAAAATCGAATCATAGAATTAGAAAGAGATATTTCTTTGTAAATATATAATGACTTAAATTATGTAGAAATGCATTCAATTGCTTTAGATAAGAATAATGATGTAAGTGATTTCGAGCATTTAGCAGCTTTTGCTCGATATAAATCAGGAAGTAAAATTTGTTTATTCAGATACTCAATGCAGGGTCTGATGCCGACTAGGCATAGTATCACAATATCATCTCATTAACTATCTCGCTCACCTGGACCTCATATGAGGCTTCTACAATAATTCAAAGAAACAGTTATTTAAAATTGTTTTTCTTTCAATTTTTTCGCTTAAATGACACCTCTTATCCATTTAAGTCACAAATAGGTCCAAAAGTCACAAAATTGTTTTAGTATAAACCTGACAGCTGGCGCAGCAATGGTTTCGAAAAATTGAAGTCTTTGATTTTGTGAAAAAAGTGAATGCAGAAATAACATCATTTGTTTGTTACTGTAATATACTTCCAAATGAGGTAAATTAGTTTTCTCCCTGTTTTGTGACATACATGTGTCATAATCCCATTAAAATTGTTTCTTATAAAAAAAAACTTCATATCTATTGGAAACAGTAGTGCCTCATATGAAACTAGAAGTTATCAGTGGTTGTAATGGGCAACTTTATTAAAAAATTAAAATTAAACAAATTTTAATAGAATTCCTTAAAAAAAGTTCTACATTACTATTTATGATATAAAATGAATAAATAGAAAAAGATAATGATCTTGCAAACAATATTTCTCCATTTTTAGGAAAACAGAAACCACATGTATCTGGAAATAGGCCTATTGATTTTTTCTCTAAAATGCTACCGGATGCGCTTTTAGAAGAAAATAGTACATGAATCAAACCACACATAAGGGAACCCATAATTCCACATTATAAGGGAAATAAAATTTTGTCCTTACTATTCATGAACTATAGGTATTTTTAGGAATAAATTTTGTTGAGACATACCTTCAGTATTCAAGATTAAAACTTTACTGGGCACCAAAACATGGAACGAGACTGTGCATATTTGATTACTATATGATGCAAAATCACTTCTTTGAAATAAGGAAATACTTACATTTTTTCCAATAATTCATCTCATAACAGTAACGATACACTGTATAAACTCAGAGCAATATTAGACCACTTTTCCAGAGTATTTGCTGACAGCTGCGACCCGGAAAAGTATTTGCCAGTAGATGAAATGATGATTCCGTTCAAAGGAAAGTCAAACATCAAATAATTCATAAGAGGTAAACCCCATACATGACGAATAAATCAGGAATTTCCTGTGTGTTATCAAGAATTTCTGGCTATGTTTATGCCATTGAAATTTATCAAGGAGCAAACGCTGAATATCAGGAATTTCGTAAAGAATTTGGAGCAGTTAGAAGTGTTGTATTAAGGCTCTGTAAACTTATAATGTATAA
The DNA here is from genome assembly GCA_019974015.1 of Nephila pilipes. Classification (NCBI taxonomy): domain Eukaryota; kingdom Metazoa; phylum Arthropoda; class Arachnida; order Araneae; family Nephilidae; genus Nephila; species Nephila pilipes. The sequence goes on along the minus strand of BMAW01059855.1, from coordinate 128,151 downwards.
GAATCACAAAGTATTTTTAGACAATATATTCCCAATAATTCCTCTTTTGATGAAACTTGCTAAATGGAAAAAATTAATGAAAGGAAACGTGACCCAAGAAGAAGATTTTCCATTACCACAAATAAGAAAAGCAAACTAATAACAAGGTTGTTTTGGCTAATCAATTATTCATATAGCCTCGACATTTCTTGAAGTAAGTCCTGTAGGATCGGCGAAACGTTGAAGCAGCAATGAAAAGCGTGTTATTGAATTTCCAAGACCTACTTCCATCGAAATGTGTAGTAAAAATGTGGGTTGAATAGATTTCATGGATTCATTATTGCATCTGTATAACATAAACAATGTCATAAACGGTGGTACTTCCGAATTATTCACCCAATGTTAAATGTTTGCGTCGTAAATTGTTAAATCTTATGAAAATTAAATCCTAAAAATGAATCCATGGATTTATTAGAATTTAAATCATCCATTGCGAATTCACTTATTTATAAAGGTAGTTCGACCCAGAAGAAAAGGAAAGGCAGACCAAGTCCTTTGCGGAATACACCAACAAAGAAACGCTTAAAAGTACATGGTTCTGCTGAATTGAGAAGAGATAGTGGTGAGCATGATCCGGCTAAAACTGAGGTGAAATTATCCAGCTGCCAAGTGTCATTTATCCGGCCGTCTCATGAAATCTAGATACATATGAGCTAATTAATTTTTTCAATGTAGCATTTTTATACTTTTCATTCAAAACAATTTCTTCATTCAATTCTTACCCAATAGAAATCGATTGAATTAACTATCACTTTCTTGTGATACAAATTTGTATTTTATACATTTAAATTTAACTATCAGAATATTTATTTAGTACATCAAAAAAATTTTTAGAATATGCATATTTAATATTAATATCTTCTTGATATAATAAGTTTCTACAATTAAGATTCAAATTTTGTAGGACTTGAAATTTTCATTATTATTTCATAAAATCAATCAATCAACATGTTGTTTGACGGACTATAATATAAACATGTGATGAATCTGTGTGTTTAGTAGAAAACATGAGATGAATTATATATAGGTTTCATAATTATTTTAAGGTTTCATGAATTTTTTAAAAAATGTATGTGAGGCACTGGCTCCTTCCAGTTGCTTAGTGCCCGAGTCAGTCGAAAACGAAGCCTCTAAGGCGTAAGACGTCTTCGATGAGCTTTAAGCTCGTAAAAGGAATTTGAAATCTACTTTATGTTTTCTTTCTGTGTTTTGTGTGTGTTAAATGAATGTAAAGTGTCATCATATATATATATATATAACACATCCGATATCTCGAGTCTAACATTGAGAATAACATTTTTTTTGCAAGCATTTATCATCAACATAACACCTTTGTATGTTGCTAATTTTAGGGTGATACAATCGTTCCAACGCTTTTCAATTTTTTTCTTTTTTTTTTTGCGAAAATCTTTTTTTGTTGCGAGTAAATAGCGAATAAACAGCTTTTCTGAATCATCGATGATTTGCTGTTTGTTCCATGCAACAATCGCGGCACCACCTAGGAAAAAACCTTTTCACTTCCCGTAAAAAAGCCTTTTTCCTGGTCCGATCAAAATTTTGACCGACGTTCAAGCAAAGGTTAGTATCTAGAAAAGACCTGGTTACTGTTTACTACGAGCGCCATCTCTGGGTTAGTCTCGAGGTTATTGATCGATGTGTTGTATATATATATATATACATATATACAGTGGTACCTTGAAATACGAATTTAATTCGTTCTGTTATCATCGTCGTATAGCAAAAAAATCATTTCTCAAAGCAATTTTTCTCATTTAAAATAATGTAATATATATTAATGCGTTCTAGCGATATGAAACTAACCCAAAACACAATTAAATTACATATAATATACACAATTTGTATATAAATAAAAGAGTAATACCACACATAATGTTTATTAATTTATTTATTAATATATTAATAACACACAATGTTTATTAATCATCACTTTAACGTCGGGCCTTTTTGGCCTCACTTTCCTGACTTTCACTGCGTGAGATCTTCACAAGGTAACGATTAAGAGAGGTCTGTTTCTGGCTTCTTTTTAAAATTTTACGAAAGAATGTGAGACACCTATCATCAGATAAGGCACTCGCTCTCCTTGTAGACAATTTCTCTAGGTGTCTTTTTTCCATAAAATCAGACACTTCCTGCCACTTGCCAAGGATATCACTAATTTCACGTGAAGTAAGTTTCTCCTCCGGCTCTACCTCCTTCTCACTGCTGAATTCCATCATTACCCCCAAGTGGGAAATCTTCTGTAACTCCTTCAGCTCCTCCGTCGTGAGTTCTTCAGCATACTCCTCAATGAGATCAGCAACATCTTCCTCGTCTACCTCTAGGCCCATGGAGCGACCAATGGATACGATCTCTTTCTCAATAGGTTCGAATCCCTCTTGTTTTAAAACAACATTTCGCCATAATTTTCTCCAAACTGAGTTCAATGTTCTTTTGGTAACACCTTGCCAGGCAATATCTATAAGCTTAAGACAGGTCCATGGTTAAAATAACAAAATATGCAGAGTACAGTATATATACTATCCAAAATGACACGAAAAACAGGCACAAACAAAGTGAATAACATGTTGTGGCGGCCATGCAGAGGACTCTGGTCTCAACAACCAAACAGAGCGACATAGCGGGCAGATGCGGCGGGAGGAAAGCTGAGCGAACGCTCTGCCATCTAGGGATCACCTATGCAATTATTGCACATCGCAAATTCGTATCTTAAATTTTTTCGTTGTATATCGAGGTATAAACTTTAGAATATTTCACGTTGTATCTCAA